>WEDG01004050.1:0-192487 GCA_017591395.1 Schistocephalus solidus | reverse complement strand
TGGCTGATTTGAAAATGAGCCGAAATAGACACATTGGATTTGTAATCCCTTTTTACGCGAACTGTCACTAGTTTTTCTACATTCAGGACACCTTCCAAAACTTTTTGGGTTCTGACTCTGTTGAAGCTCTCTTCGGTTCTGATGGCGTTCACGGACTCTGAATCCTGTGCCGGTCTTCATGCTGAGGGCAATATTACTGGCTCTGCAGACCTCAATCGGCTTATAAGACGAGCATTACGTTGACCAGGGGAACGCACGACACATCGGGGTCCCACCTAGGTGGCTTCCAATCTTTTATCGGAATGAATTGGATGCCCTTATTAGCGATATGCTCAGCCGTAATGTTATTTGGCCATCTGGTCCTCATCAATAGTGCTAGTGAGAAAAAGGGACGGCTCAATGCGATTATGCATTGACAATAGGAAACTCAACGCCGTGACTAAGAATGATTCAGTATAATTCAGTATATATAAGGGAGATAGGCAGAGCCTTTGAAAACCCTATTTACAGATAGGCGCTAGCAAAACAAGCAAATGTTACATGGCGATAGTCGTTTTAGCATATCGATCATTGCTGTCGACTCAATATATGTCCATCAAGTAAAAATGCATCAAGCCTTCTCTTAAACATTTTAACGCTTTCAGCCTGAACAACCGAAGCTGGCAGTTTGTTCCATTCTTCAATCACCCGTTGGGAAAAGAAGTTGGCCCGCACTTCAAGTTTGGCGTTTTTCTTTTCAGTTTGTATGGGTGTCCTCGGAGACTTGTCATGTTCGCCAATTCAAAACAGTTGGACATCTGAAGAGCACAATCAACTCCTCTGACTAGTTTGAAGACTAAGATCATATCCCCTCTGTATTGCCTATAAAAGAGAGGAAAAATTTTAAGTCTTTCTAGGCGGCCCTCATAGGGTAGGCATTCCAATTCGCTGACTAGTTTCGTTGCCCTCCATTGAACTTTCTCCAGCAGAGCGTAGTCATGTTTCATCCAAGGGCGCCACGCCTAAACGCAATATTCCAACACCGGCCAGATAAATGTTCCAAACACGCGCCCAAAAAGCTCTCCTTCACAATTAACGAAGGATCTCCTGATTGCGCTTAAGATACACATAGCTTTTTTTGCAATATTCGCACAGTGCGATGATGGTTTTAGAGTTGGTGTTATAAATAAACCCAAGTTTTTTAGAATATTTACCTCCTGCAGTTGGTGACCACTGATGTAGGCCTGGTATTCAAACCTAATCATCTTTCTGGAACTTGACCGCAGTCAGATTTTTTGACATTTTTTAAGATTTAGGTTCAGCAGCCACTCATCACACCAAGTTTGCAAGCGATCTAAGTTTTGTTGTAATTTTTGCGCATCCTCCGATTTTTCAATCGAGTTCCATAACTTCAGATCGTCAGCGAATATTACCTTCTCGCATGTCAGACAATCCCAGCAGTCGTTCACGTATATCAGAAACAAAATGGGACCCAGAACGCTGCCCTGCGGAACTCCACTGTGAACGGTTTCCCAGTGAGACTTGACATCTCCGATACAAACACGCTGGCGCCTGTCTGTTAGAAAGTTTGCCAACACTTTGAGTAGGTTGCCAGACACACCCATTTGACGGAGCTTAAAGATCAGACGTTTGTGTGGAGCCCTGTCAAAGGCTTTGCTAAAGTCAATGTAGACCGCATCGACTGACAAACCCATTTCTAATTATTTTGTCCAACTTTCCATGGATGTGAGCAGGTTTGTGAGGCAGGATCGGCCACTTCGAAATCCATTTTGATATGAACTAAGCAAGTTATTCTATTCAAGATGCCTCATCAGTTCCGTTTTGATTATCTTCTCCATAATGTGCAACAGATACTTGCGAGGCTGACTGGTCGGAAACTGTTTGGTGATGTCCTCTCTCCTCCTTTATAGATGGGGGTTATATTGGCTATCTTCCACTCGGTAGGCAGAGCCCCTGCCTACATCGAACTTTCAAATATCTTTGAGAGCGGAGAGGCCAGCTTGTCGGTAAGTTCATTGAGTACTGTTGTGGATATACCATCTGGGCCAGGTTATTTAGTGGGCTGTAGCTGTTTCAGAGTTTTTCTTACTGTGTCCATTGGGAACAACACCGGGCTTATTTTGTTTGTAGATTTGGCAGTACTGTTGTATTGGTCCTCGTCAAAAGATGGTTCCTCGGTATACACGGACATAAAGAAATCGGAAAAGAGGCTAGTCTTATCAGAGTTTTCAGTTTACCTGTTTCCCTGATTGTCTTTAAGACAAGGAATGCAGTCGCGATTTCGTTTTGCCTTATTAACGTAAGCATAAAACCTTTTTGAATTTCTTGGTATGTCATTGACTAATTCTGACTCAAAGGCTGATCTTTCTTGTCTCAGAGGACTCCGACACCGATTTTGTTGTTTCTTAAAATCGTAAAAATGTTCCGGTTGTTGATATCTGGCATATGTCTTCCACACTCTTCTTTTCTTCTTGAGATTCCTTTTTATTTCCGATGCCACCCACTCGGGTCGGGAGACGCACGATTGCCTTTTAAGTGGGCAGACTTTCACTACCAACTGCTGAATCAATCTAATAATGAAAAACCAGGCAGCGTTTGGGTCAGGTACATGTGCAGGGCTCCAGTCTATACCTAACTGATAATACTCTAGTTTTTTCTACACTAGAACTAGAGGCTGCCGAAACTTTTACCAAAAAATATAGCTTTTTCCGTGATTTCAGATCAGCAAATATGAGGGAATTGCTAACACACCTAAATTTCCACGACTGGACTAACTTCTTTGTATGTTCGGATGTGCATGTTTGTACTGATACTTTTTACAAAGTTCTTGGTTCACTCATTTCTCGTTTTGTTCCCCGTAAGAAAATAATTAATGTCAAGGATGAAATCTACCTCCCTTTATCATTCCGATGTAGACTGCGCAGACTCTCCCATCGTTTTCATCTACAAAAGACACCTCCGTAGTGCCCTTGATCCAGAAAACTTTGAAGAGGCTAAGAGGCTGGCTAACAAAAAACGACAAGCCGATGAGGTTACCTTTGCCGAAAACCCTTCGTTTAATGTTGCGAAGCTCTTTTCGCGCACAGTAAAATTGCAGAGAAAAATGCAGCACCCCGTACTTCGAGATGCCTTAGGAAACCCAATAGCTGACGCTAAGTTGACTGCTGATAGCTTCAATGCTTTCTTGTCTAGAACATTTAGTGAACAATCTGTCGCCCCCTTTCCTTACATCCGGGTTTGGACAGGTAACGTCCTCGAACCCATAACTTTTACCCTCTGGGACGTGACCGTAGCCATTCGGCGTTTTCGTCAATCATACAGTCCAGGACCAGATGGCGTCCCGGTCAGCGTTCTAAAGGTGGATGCAAAAAATATTTTTCCGTCCCTTCTGTAAAAGATATTTAATCTTGCTCTTGAAAGTGAAACGTTCCCTATTTTATGGAAGGAATCGCACATACTGCCTATTCCGAAACACGGCCGACCACCGTCATTTGACGACTTTAGGCCAATAAATACACTACCAGCAGTCTCGAAGATCTTCGAGACCTTGATCAAAGACAAGATGGTGTGTCACCTAAGAGAAAATAACCTACTTAATGCGGCTCAGCATGGTTTTCTCGAAAAAAGGTCTTGTGGCACTTGCCAGCTCTCTTTCTTCGATCATGTGCTACAATCTATAGACAGCGGTTTTGCAATTTACACCGTTTACTTCGATTTCACTAAGGCTTTTGATCGTGTTGACCATGATCTCCTACTGCTGAAACTTGCCTCCTTCGGCATAGGTCACAAGCTTCTGAACTTGATATTTTCCTGTTTGAATGCTCGCGATCAACGGGTTAAAATTTCTGATGTTATCTCCAACCCCACGCATGTGAGGAGCGGAGATATTCAAGGCAGCGTGCTCGGCATGCTTCTATTTTGCCTCTTTGTCAATGATGTTCCTGATTATTTTCAGTATGGTAGGCCCTTTATGTACGCTGACGATTTAAAAGTTGCCTATTAATATAAACACATTGATTGCAACATCGTGCTTGAGCTCTTAATAACGGATCTTCAGGCCTTCGCTCAGTGGTGTCGCACATGGTGCCTTTCACTTTCTTGGCAAAAGTGTTCCGTTATGGTTATTGGCGAAAACCATCAGCCCCACCTAAGCATAGACGGTCACGATCTAAACGTGCCCGGAGTTATAAAGGATCTGGGCATATCATACTCTAGTAGTCTTAATCTGTCAGAACACTGCGCCCTGATTGTCTCGAAAGCACGCCAAACTACTGGGTTTATTCTCAGGAATTTTAAACGGTCAACATTAGAATCAGCCTCTATAAAATGTATGTCAGGCCTAGTCTGGAATACTGCTCGTTTCTATTTAGTCTTCTGTACGCTAGTGAACGAAAGAAGATAGAATCAGTCCAGCACTGCTTTACAAAAAAAGAGTTTTCTATTCAGATCACCGAAACCTGTCCTATCACCAACGCTGTGAGCTTACAAGCCTTGACCCGCTATGGCTTCGCAGATTACAGAGAGGACAATTTTTACTGTTTAAACTACAAAACAATCGTACATTTAACCCCTTTACATCTCTGAGGCACCTCGACCAGTCTCGGCGCACCAGTCATCGAGATGTATTTTTATTTATTCCTTTGGCACGCACAGTTAGATACCGACAGTTTTTTTTCGGTAAACGCTATAGCAATCTGGAATAAGCTACCCAGAAGTATCAAAATTCAGCAAAGCTATCCCTTGTTTACGCGAACTGTCACTAGTTTTCTACATTCAGGACACCTTCCAAACTTTTGGGTGCTGACTCTGTTGAAGCTCTCTTCGGTTCTGATGGCGTTCACGGACTCTGAATCCTGTGCCGGTCTTCATGCTGAGGGCAATATTACTGGCTCTGCAGACCTCAATCGGCTTATAAGACGAGCATTACGTTGACCAGGGGAACGCACGACACATCGGGGTCCCACCTAGGTGGCTCTCAATCTTTTATCGGAATGAATTGGATGCCCTTATTAGCGATATGCTCAGCCGTAATGTTATTTGGCCATCTGGTCCTCATCAATAGTGCTAGTGAGAAAAAGGGACGGCTCAATGCGATTATGCATTGACAATAGGAAACTCAACGCCGTGACTGAATGGAGAGGTTCTTCACCGGGCACCTGTGTTAATGCGTCCCTGTCCAGAACTTTAATTACTAAATAAGCTGCAGTTTTTTCTCCTGAAAACACCTGAAACAACGATCAGGATTTTTTTTCCCTGTCAGCTAGACCCTCTCCTGTATACTTTTTTTGACCTTGCCTGGAAACTGGCAATAAATAAATGAAATAAAAAAAAAATAAAATAAATTTAGTAATTCTTTCATTTTGGGATAATCCCCTTTCCATACATTACTCTTCCGAACTGCACGACGTTTGGGTACAGAAAAATGACTGTACTCCCAAGCAAGAACACAATGATCACTTCGTCCAAGCGGCACGTAAGAACTTAATGCATGGATACAATTGTCATCTCTACTAATGACTAGATCCAAACAGCTTGACTGCTGCCCATTTCAGAACCGCGTATCCATTGTGACATGTTGGGTAAGAAACTCGTCATTTACTAATTGAAGTAATTTCTGTTCGAATGAATTTTCCGATCGCGAGCAGTTATTTGACAGCCAATCGATATCGGGAGCCTGGAAATCTCCAAGTCTTAATAAGTGTTTGCATCAGCAGATTTGCTTTACCCCTGTGAGGAGTGCTTCGTCCGTGTCCGTACGCTGTCCTGGGGATCGATATACCACGGCAAAATGGAGGTCTGGTTGGTTTGGGACTTTCAGTTTGCAACAAAATATTTCGCAAGACGAGATCCTATTTGGCGGGGGCCCATCCTGAATGAAGTCAATGCCTTCTCGTATGAACATTGCGATTCCACCACCCCTACGTCTGTTTCTATCCATGCGGATAAGCTGAAAACCATATTTTCTGACTTCTGTGTCTGCGATTTGTTCATTTAACCATGTTTCAGTTAGAGCTATGAAGTCAGGTTGTAAATGGTCCACGACCAGTTTAATTTCAGCCATTTTGTTCAATAGACTCTGCACAATTGTGTACATCATTTTAATCTTGTTTTCTTCCCTCGATTTCTGAAGATTTTTAATTCTTTCTTCCACATGGCGATTTTTGCTGGATATTTCACAAGATATATCCAGTCTCCTGTCTGGGTTCAAATCTATAGGCATTTTGTAGGGGTTTTGACCGGCGTGTTTGCCATCAATTTCACCGGATGTGCCCATAAAAACGAGCGCACCGTTTTGAAGATTTTGTTGTCAACAATTTTTAAGTTTTGTTCCTCCTCGTATTGACGTGTTTTTAATTCTGCTACCAGTGTCCTCATTTTCATCCGATCGATGGGAGAGTAATCCGGCTGAAAAAAATCTCCACGATGATTCTTTTGTAGTCGGTACTTTCGAGAGAGCAATAGATCTACCTGCTGTTTGCTCCCCAAGACGACTTTTAATGGTTTTGGTCGAACCTCATGCGTTTCATTTGTAACGAGAGGCCCCAATTGAAACATCTTTTTGATGTCGACTGTCACACCAGTTTCTTGCGTATCATTCAATAAATTTTGAAATATCAGCAGATCCTGTTTTTACCCTTTCTTTTGCGTTTCCCCAGTAGCCTCTGAGACTCCCTGAACTACCAGACAAAATGATCTGTCAGGGAAAAAAACTCGTTTCTTCATCCTGCTTTCTTTTAGTGATGGAATGTTGAATCATGCCCTTTGTTACAGTCTTTAATACTGTGTTCAAATTGGTCTTCATCGGTGAGACGGTTGGTTGACTTGCAGACATCTCTATGGACCTTTCAAACAGCGTGGGTTCTCCTGACAATGTGTTTGCTCGAATAGCCTTCGGAAAACCTGAATTTTGGTTTGCTGCATCCAGGTCTGTCGATAAGTCGCAGGGCACTTTTCCGCCATTACTTTGCTGGCTACCATTCCCTGCTTCATTGTAGTTCGATGGACATGTTAAGAGCAAAGCTGCTGTCGCTCGTCCGTGGCATTGAAGATAAATTATGATTACTGTTTTTCGACTTTTCAGAGACCGTCGATCGCTGATTTACTTTTGTGCAGTCGGATTCTATGTGCACCAGATTTCCCGAACCTGGGGAAACGCAAGACATAATTTCCTCCTCGCTTATTTTCTTTCCGGTCATCTGTATTTCAACTGACTCAGAGGTTTGTTCTAATGACTTCGTTAATTTTTTCTTTTTGTTTCGCTTAATTTTGTGTCTATTGACCTCTATCGTTTCCTTGCGATGATTATGGTCTAGCTTGCTGATGTTTTTCAGTTCGTTTGCATCGTGTTTCGGTGAGTTAATTTTTTTATGTTTTATGAGGACTGATATTATTTCCGAAAGGAGATCTAGGTCTCCTTCTAATCTCAAAACTCTGTTTGTGAGTCCTCGGCATCCATCACAGTGCGCCAGCTCTTCACTTTTTAGCTTAGTTTTGGTAATGTTCAGTAGTGCACTGCTTTCTTCAATATTGCTGCTTTGTGGTTCTTCTCGGTCTGCTGAGAGTGACTTGAGTATTTCTGGTAAGTTTTTGTCACATGAAATCGAAAACGGTTAACAAAGATAGCAGAGATCATTATTTTTGTAGGCGTTACTATTTTTTTGTCTGCTGGCTTCCCTGGGCGTGGCCGAGCGGTCAAGAGCATCGGTAGCTAATCGAGAGGTTGTTGTTTCGAGTCCTGGCCGAAGCGGTGAATAATTTTATCGCGTGGTCGGGTCTTGAACATTTGCGTTTCCCATGCCGGTAAGATCTCTACGAGGATGCATTAAGTTTTAACGAGCAGCTTAAATTATCAAGCGAATAGTTTACTGAGCACAAAAAGAAGTGCTTTTCCGAACTGAATTCACTATCGAATGTTAATACGAAGCTAAGAATGATGCAGCCTTTGAAGTGAGTTTGCCAATGGTTCTCCGTTCCTTCCTGGTGTAGACACCTTTCCTGTCGAGAGACTGTTTTCGGAAGCCCATATGAGGCAGGATCCAAATGAAGCTGAGTTAGCTTATTATTCAAGATTCCGATATCAATTTTCGTGTGCCTGAATATCACAATGTCTATAAACAATTATAGGCTGATCCTGATAAACAGACAATATGTGATCCAATGACAACTTATTTCGTTGAGTCCTGACTTTCGGAACAGATTATTGGCCAAAAATCAAAAGCCTGGATACGAGCGAATTTCAATCGGAAGTACAACGCAACCGCAATAGAAAAAATATGAGCAATAAATGCGCCTATTCGTTCAAAAACACTTTTAAAAAACAACAAATTATAAGAAGAATATTCAGGAACGACTCAGCCGTTTGTAGAGGTCAAAGGTCCTGGATAACTTCCTATCTTTAAGGGTTTGTGCACTTTTGGTTCACTGAGCGGTTGTCAGTATTTATTGGTGCAGAGGCTGTTTTATCAAGTCGACGAAGGTGATAAACAAATTCCAAATTGATGTCGTTTTGTGAGATTATTCGGCACAAGAAAAATTCCGAAAATTCCAAAGAGCAATTGCGAACGTGCAGTGACAGCTGTAATGTCAGGATCAGAACAAGCGAAGAGTTAACGGTTTTCAAACTGTCCAAGCCGGAGAACAAAAAGATACGTGGTTCCTTTGCACACGATGACCAAGGTTCGAAATTATTTAGGACCTGCCTTGTACTATCGTCGATTTATCAAGGACTTTGCCCATCTTGCGAGTCCCCTCCATAAGCTGACACAGAAAGATGTCAAATTTAAGTGGGCTGCTGATTTTGCTACCAGCTTCCAGATGCTGAAGGATAAGCTTTCCTTTTCTCCGATTTTAGTTTTCTCTAACATCAGCCCTGATGCTGGAAAATTTGTCGTAGATACTGGCACTAGTGATAACGCAATAGACGCTGTCCTTTCCCAATAGCAACCCGACGTTACCGAGTGCGTCATCCAGTACCTCAGTCGATCATTGACATAGGCAGAAGGTCGTTAATGCGTGACTCGCAAAGAGATGCTACCATGTACATACTTTATGGAAGAATGGTGGCCGTACCTTCAGTATCGGCCGTTCCTAGTGCGCGTAGATCACAGTTCATTAACGTGGTCGCGGAATTTTAAGAATAATGAGGGGCAAGTTGCTCGGTGGCTGGAAAAACTGGCGGAATACGAGTTCGAAAGCGTGTTCCAACCGGGTCACCAGCACAGAAATGCTGATTCTCTCTCAAGCAAACAACATCGCCCTCACGGTGTATGCCCGTCATGCATTGACGTCACCATGTCCGCCGTCGCTTTACAAAGCTACTAGTGCCCACTCTGGGCCGCAGCTCAGAGAGACGATCCACACAATAAGGTAAGCAACGCCAGGCCCCTAAGCAAGTCGGAACTAGCGGGATATAGCTACGAAACCCAATGTCTCCACAACCTCTGTGAAAAACTGTTAATTGAGAATGGTATCCTTTTCGACCATGTCAGTGACCAGTATCCAAAGCGTGTTGTGCCACCACTTTTGATGGCAAGTGACGAAGTGGATTGGATGCATGCAAAACTGGGCCACTCCAGAATCCACAAAACCTAGTGGGCCCTTCACTGACGATACTTTTGGCCAAACCAAAAACGCGTCATTCAGGACGTCATTCGGTCATGCGAGTACTGTTTTGGCTTCTAAGTCTCCCAGTCAATCCTTTAGAAACCCCATCTAGCCAAATCGAAATGTTTATTCTAAAAAGAGGGTAGGATTAGACCTTGTTGGGCCAATTGCACCATCCGCTAGGAAAAATAAACTAATTCTGATCATTGTGAATTTCTTCACCAACATGGTGGAAATGGTGACCTTGCCTGATGAATCTGTGGTCACTGTGGCCGGAGCCATCTTTAAAAGTTGTATCTGTCGTTCGGAGAGGTGATCACATGAACACCTGGGGAAGAGGGAGGGCGGGTCTGCTGACCAAGATGTTGCCTCCAGTTCCCGCATCGAAGAGATGGTGGTGAGCCTCGCCAAGGAGATTCGGGATATGGAGGGACCGCACCAAGTAGTGCTGGGCTGTGTAAACTTCATTGTCCAACCGACCCAGGATGGCGGCTGGGCGAGCACTTTCTTCTACGGCCTCCAGGTTCACTTACATCCGATCCTCCCAGAGGTTATAGTCATCGTACTCCGTCAGCTAAGCTGGCTTAGGTGGACGGCCTCCAGAGTTTGAAACTCTCTCTATCGCCTGTACCAGCCTGGTTATCATTTGGTCGGACTGCCATCAAAATGGAAAAGACCCATATTAAATACACTACGAATCTCAAATGAATGACGCCCAAATAAGAACAAGAAAGTTGTTAAGGAAAAACGTTTGGGATTATTTGGTACTAGAAATTAGAATTCTATTGGGGCTTGGTCCTGAGAGGATCTTTTGGTGGATATCGGCTGACATGGGCAGATCTTTGGCAGGTCCGTAGGAGAAGGAGCGGCGATGGCTGGAGGGAGTGGGATGAGCCTCAATTCTCCTCGGTATTTATGACGTGTTCTACGGATGATTTGATAGGTTTACATAGAATAGACCAATGGTATGCGCAAATCATGCATTGTAGATCGAATAGAGCAATTATTGGACAGAAGGATTATCAGTAGAGTTTGTGTGGCCTTCTGGCCTTTATTGGAATGTAGCGGCCGAGGACTTCGAGGTTGGCACACACCCGGTCGAGTTCAGTTCAGTTCAGTTTTATTAAGGGAAATATAGGCGAAGCCTTTGAGCTACCTAGTGATTTCAATGACACTGCAAATTAACAAAAGGCTGACAAGGTCAAGGTCAAGGGCGCGTGGACCAATTTTTAAAGATAAGTGAACGGATTATTTTTACCATATTTATTGCCCCTAGCAGTGAACTGTCTATTAATTGTTAGTTTAAAAAAAGCTCTTTTTACTGCTCCATATTATTTGTGGTGACCATATAATCAATTGGACTAATTAGTTGCACTTTGAATAAGTGTGGTTAAAATTGTGCTCAGTTTGTCCTTTTCTATTAACTGTTTGAAATCAGCTGCCATTTTAGCATATTTAAGTATAATCTTGTAAATTATTAACCCACGATTTTCTATTAAGTAAACCAAAATTCCGTCTCCTAGCTTACGATGTCCCGCAAGCGACTCGCAAAAAGACGAAAGGTTGCAGCTTCCCCTCCATCCTTGAGTAATAGAGTAATGGAAGGGGACCTATCTAGCGTGTGCGAGACTTCGCAGCCCTCTGTAGATATTGTCAACTCTAAAATCCCTTTGGTAAATCTGGAACCTCTTGATCCTCTGACTGCTCAAGCCTACACCTCGTCCTGCGTTAATCAATCGTCGTCTGACGAATTAGTAGATTTTTTGCTTAAAGGAACTATAACCAATGCCTCTGACACAGTTATCCAACAGGCTTTTCAAGTCATTGGGATAATTAGCTCCGAAACCGAAGAACGGATAAAACGCAAGCATAATTTTATACTGTGTAATATTCCCAGTTACGTATCTGCTTTCGATGGCGCGCGTTTGTTTCTGGAAAGCAGTTGCTTGGGATTCTGAGGCGCGTATGCTAAACGACTCCACTCGCTCAGTCGTAATGCCCCCATTTTAGTCACGCTCTTTTCCTTGATAGAAGTTGACTTCATACTCTCTAGGAAGGAGATTAGTAGAGAATTTTGTCGAAAATGGCATTTCTCGGTTTCCCGTGACCTCATACCAATGCAGAGAAAACTGAAAAAATTTAAATTGTCGACAAGCAACAGAGAATGACTACCGCTGTTGCCATGTTGAACAAATCGCCTCCAATTTCATCTACGGCTTCGCCATCTGAATCCCCAGCTAACTTTGCACGGAAACCGACCTTGATTTATCTTTTGGGATCCCAAGAAAACAGTACTTCCTTTTTTCGTTCTCAATACGGCAGTACTCCTCCTATTACCATACCCATACCAAGTTTACCAGTTACTCCTGGTAAACCAACGCAGATTTCTAGCTCAAAGACAAGTCCGGCTAAAGTCTCAACCACTGGAAAACCGCAAAAATTTAGCCTCTCCATGAAAACTACTCATTACGATCGCCTATTTCTCTCAAAAACATCCCCATCCCAACAACATCGAATTTCCAGCTATCACCCAGACCTCATACTGAGGCTGATAAACGAAACATACAAGCATTCTCGCCAAAAAATAGTGCTTCTGTGCCACTCACAACAGTGCATCCCCCACCCTGCAGCCAATTTTCTCTACGGTCGTTTCCCCAGTTGTCTCTCAATACAAAGGGTCCTGCTGGACTACTAGACTCACCTGACCTTCTGTGTCACCTTAATAGTAATATTTGCAGTATCCTCTCCAGGGATTTCCCGGTCATGCCCCAATAGCTAGCAGTTGTGCTCAGTTCCCCTGTCTGTCATTTTCACCTCCATATTTTACTCCCCTTCACCCACATCAGGCGCGTATGATCCCACCTTTTTTCCAGTACAGGGCGGGAGCACCCGCCCCCTATGTTCAGTGGCCCGTCAACCACTGGATGAATTAGCCGCTATCCCTAAAAAACAACCACCTTGCCCACTTAAACTGTTCTTTCTAAATGCCAGATCCTTGCTCAATAAATGCCCCTGCTTCAGACTCTAGTCTTTGTCCACTGTCCAGATATCGTTAAAGTAACTGAAACATGGGCAACACCTTCCGTAACCGACCCCGAACTCTCTCTTATAGGTTATACTTGTACGCGAAATGATCGCCGTGACAGTCGTGGTGGAGGAAGCTGTATCTTTATTAAACAAACGCTGGAATTTCGGACCTTAGATCATCCACAATTTACTGCGGTTGACGAGAGCTGCTGGCTTTAAATTACCTTAAAAATAGGAACTCTTTACTCATTGGCTGTGTCTATTGCCCTCCCAATACCAGTGAGGATTTTGATCTTTGTCTCTCACAAGCATTCCATGCCGCAGTTGACTTAAATTTTAAGTATTGCTTAATTGCAGGTGATTTAAACCTTCCTGACATTCGTTGGTTTCCGGTCCCCTCCGGCCCCATAAAGTTCGAGGACTTTCTCGAGGCCGTAGATATTGGCATGTGGACCCAGGTTGTTGACTTCCCTACCCGAGGATCAAGCATACTTTATCTAATCTTCTGCAGAGGTTACCTGCCTTTGACAGTGTCATGATTAGGCCCACTTGGGAGCTCAGACAATGATATCGTTGTTTCTACACTATAACTCGAAAATTGATGAAACGCTTTCCAAAAATATAGCTTTTTCTTTGATTTTCGATTAGCGCTTTCGACAGAATTATTGATACATCTTAACTCCCACGACTGGTCTAATTTCTTTATGTGTCAGGATGTGAACACCTGTACCGGTATGCTTTACGAAGTTATATATTCACTTATTTCTCGTTTTGTTCCCCGTAAGAAATTAATTAATGTCACGGATGAGGTTTATCTCCCTTTAACTTTTCGCCGTAGGTTGCGCAAACTCTCTCGTCGATTCCATTTGCAAAACGACATTTCCGTCCTGCCCTTGATTCACCGTATTTTTGAGCAGACCAAGAGGCTAACCGAAGAAAAACGGCTAGCCGAAAAGGTCAAATATGTCGAAAACCATTCGTTAAATGTAGCGAAACTTTTTTCACGCGCAATAAGAACCCATAGTAAAACATGGCACTCCGTACTACTGGACTCCGTTGGCAATCCTGTAGTTGATGACAAATTGACGGTGGATAGTTTTAACGTTTTGTTGTCAAGAAAATTTATTGAAAATTTGACCGCTGCCCCTCCGCCCATCCAGGTTTGGACCGGTGCCGTCCTCGAGACCATAACTTTTACCCTCTGGGACGTAACCGTGACCATTCGACGTTTTCGTCAATCTTATAGTCCTGCACCAGATGGCGTACCGATCAGTATTATAAAGGCGGATGCTAATGATATTTTCCCGTCACTTCTATGTAAGATATTCGATCTAGCTCTTGAAAGTGAAACCTTTCCCAGTGTATGGAAGGAATCGCACATTCTACCTATCCCCAAACACGGCCAATCTACGTCATTTGACGATTTTAGGCCAATCAACACACTGTCCGCAGCTTCGAAAATCCTGGAGACCTTGACCAAAGATAAGATGATGCATCATTTAACTGAGAATAACCTATTGAGTGCAGCCCAGCATGGGTTTCTCAAAACAAGTTCTTGTGACACATGTCAGCTCTCTTTCTTTGATCAGGTTCTACAATCTAGGGATAATGGCTTTGCACTTTACATAGTCTATTTCGATTTCACCAAGGCCTTCGATCGTGTTGACCATGCCCATCTTCTCATGAAACTCTACTCTTTCGGTATATGTGGTAAACTTCTGAGCTTGATATCTTCTAACCTGAGCTCTCGTACACAACATGTTAAGATCTCCAATGCAATCTCAAACTCGGCCCGTGTGAGGAGTGGAGTTATTCAGGGTAGTGGCTAAGCCCGCTTTTATTTTGTCTTTTTGTCAAGGATGTGCCAGGTTTATTTCGAAATGGTAGGCCCTTTATGTATGCCGACGATTTAAAAGTTGCCTATCGATACAAGCCGGCAGATCGCGACACCGTGCTTGATCTATTGAAAAATGATCTCGAGGCCTTTGCCCAGTGGTGCTGCACACGGCGCCTTTCCCTTTCTTGGCACTAATATTCCATTATGGTTGTCGGTAACAACCATCAGCCTCATCTAAGCATAGATGGCAACGATATAAATGTACCTGGCATTGTTAAGGACCTGGGCATATCATATTCCATCGGTCTCAATATTTCAGAGCATTGCGCCCTGATTGTCTCCAAAGCACGCAGAACTGCCGGGTTTATCCTCCGAAATTTTAAAACTATTGATATTAGACTCCGCCTTTATATAAATGTACGTTAGACATGGCCTGGAATACTGCTCGTTTCTATTTAGCCTTCTGGGCGCTAGCGAACAGAAGAAAATAGAATCGGTCCAGCACTTCTTCACGAAAAGAATTTTATCGTTGGAGCACCGTAATCTGTCGTATCAAGAACGCTGTGGGCTTGTTAACATTGATCCCTTATTATATCGCCGAGTGCAGAAGGGACTCTTTTTGCTGTTTAAGCTTTTGAATAGTCGTAAATTTAATCCGCTTATCACTGTGAGGCAGCTTGATCATCCTTGGCGCAGCAGTAATCGCAATGTCTTTTTATTTCTTCCATTAGCTAGCACAGTTAAGTATCGACGGTTCTTTTCGGTAAACGCCATGGCCATGTGGAATAAACTTTCCCATAATATAAAAGTCCAGCGGAGTTATTCTTTGTTTAAGATAAATATTACTAGTTTTTTGCATTCAGAACAGTTTCCAATAATTCTGGACACCGAAACGGTAGAATCTGTTTTCCTGTTCGACGGAATGCGCGGCATCTGAACCAGATCCCAGGTGTTACCTTGAGGGATACGGCACCGTCTCTGCAGCCTGCACCCGTTGACTTCTTCGGCAGACAGTGAGCAACCGTACACGGATGCTTTCTTGCCTGGGGCAGAATCCCGGTTCCTAGCAAAGACAGAGAGACTGCATACAGACTGCAATTGTGTTAGCCCTTCCCTGATCTGAATTGCTATCTTCCTATCAGGCGGCAGTTTTTTTCTCCTGAATAACATAAAGATAGGTAAAACGCTTATGATGATATATATTCAGGAGTTTTTTTTCACTGCCAGCTTCTACCCACTGAATATTTCATCTGACAATGCCTGTAAAGCGGCATTAAATACAACTATTATTATATAATGGACGTTGGACAAAGGGTTATCTCTCTGTCACACTACAGGGCGTGGGACAAACGATTATAAAATAATATTACTCAAAATAGGGAGTAGTATGTTATATGACGCGAAAATTGTTGATGGGAATATGTTTCAGGAAATATGTTAGGTTCGGATGTCGTGGTGGTACTTATGGCTCTACTGGTCAAACTTCCGCTTAAAAGTGTCAACGGATGGAGATATGATTATATCCGCAGGCAGAGTATTCCAGGCCTTAATCACTCTGTTGGAGAAGAAGAACCTTCTTTTGTCGAGTCTTGCACCTGTCACACGTAGTTTAATAGGATGTTCTCGCAAAGAAGTGGTAGTGGCCAGCTCGAAGAAGTTGCCAGATTCAAGGCAACAATCCTGACCCCACAGCATGCGAAAGGCTTGTATTAGGTCACCACGTAGCTGTCTATAGTCCAGAGGAAACAGATCAAGATTGGACAATCATGTCTCGTAAGGCAGGCAGCATTGACATTGAAAAAGCTTGGTTGCACGTCTTTGGACCTTCTTAAGGGTGTTGCAGTCGTTATTAGACGATGCGCGTAGTGAACAGGGTTTCTAAGCACCATGCCGATCACTCAAACGCAACGTTCTTTAGAAGGAATGATAGAAATGTCGGAAATGGATTCTTCTAAGAAGAAGGATATAAAGGTATGCAAGGACACGATAGAAAATAAGGAAGGGAGCGTTACATGAAGCTATGTCCCTTTTGGAGTGGGGGGAATTCTGTCTTGTCCGTTAGAGAACCGGTGGGATGTGCAACACTGTGGGCAACTGTAGGATCGGGATGAGGGGATGCTGAGATTGAGCGGAGGATAACGATTCGATAAGCAGCGACGGTAATCGTGGGGACGGGAGTCAGCGTTCGAGAGTGGGAGGGGCCACCAGCATGTTCGCCGACATTCGATCACTCCTTTCCCATCCGGGATCCGTGCGAAAAGTGCTCTAAGTCAATTAAAACAATTCTGTCGGAACTGCGGTGCGTTACAGGTAGTTACGACGTTTTTACATGTATTGAAAATATAGACTTCGCAACTTTTTGATGGACCAATAGCATTAACGGTTAAAAGTGTCACAAGCCAATAAGATTAGAAAATTGAAACGAAAACTTGAGCAGGCTAGCCAATGGGAGTGTCGGTTTCTGGCGCTAGTAATCTGCTAGTGTAATGGGCCCGTATTAGATGCGCGACGAATCCAAATTAAGGACGCCCAAGTAAGAACAAGACAATTTAGAATTTAGAATTTATATTTGGTTAGCACCGGGAAGGTACTGTCTAAGCGATTGGCAAGGTGAAGAGTTTAGGGATTATTTGAAACTAGGAGTTGGTATTCTATTGGGGGCTTGGTCCTGCAGGATCCTTTGGTGGGGATTCGCTCTCCTGGGGAGATCTTCGGGAGGTCCATAGAAGAAGGAAAGGCAATGGTTGGAGAAGCGTCAGAGGGCGGTCTCCGGTCCAAAGTGATGAGCCTCAGTTCTCCTCGGTATTTATGTCGTGTTCTCCAGACGATTTGATAGGTTTACATAGAATAGACCAATGTGTAGGCGTAAATCATACATTGTAGATCGAAAAGAGCTAATAGGATTAACAATACAGTTTTTATAGACTTTCGGGCTTGATTGGTAGTTACATTTTTACAAGTAGTGAAAATATAGACTTCCCGTCTTTTCCAGGGACCAATAGCATTAACGGTTAAAAGTGACAAAAGCCAATAGGACTAGAGAATTGACATGAAAACTTATGCATGCTAGCCAATGGGAGCGTTCAATCCTGGCGCTAGTAATCTGTTAGTAATCTTAGATACTAGAGAAAATTTAGAAACTTTGATTCCATCTTTACATTGCCCCCTCCTTTGTAAAGTTTTCGCTACCCTCAGCGAGCTCAATGTCATCTCGCAAACGCACGGAGTCCCTTGAATTTTGAAGGTTATAAGACATTACGGTTTCTTCTCCACCTTCGGGTGGGATTTCAACCCACCTCTCGACCCCCTCATGATCTATGTAACGCACTGCATCGCCTGGATGTTCTGCTCTGTGGTTATCTTCCATTGGCCTTTCCCCAGTTTAAGTCGATTAAAGTGAACCGTGAATTCAGAGGTGAAAGGTTGATTTCGATCTTGAATGACACAGGTCGTATCAGAGAGCATTCTGGTGACGGTATATGGCCCTGACCAGTCCATTGCTAACTTACTCGGTAATCCCAGGGGAGTCGCATGTTCCCTGAGCCACACAACATCACCGAAATCATATGGACACCCATGTGCCAGCCTGTCATAGTGTTCCTTTGGTGCCTCTGGGCTCCTTGTTAGTGTATCCGTGCTTCCTCAGTGGCTAAATGCATTTTCTTGTGGAGTACAGCGACGTAAGAACCAGTCGGTATTTGATTATTCTCAAGAGGAACCTGTAGATCCTCTGGTATTCGCATTTCATGACCATATGTGAGTGCAAAAGGCACCTGCTGTGTCGACGAGTGAATCGTGGTGCGGTATGCGAGCATGCATGCTGGCAACGCTTCATCCCACGTGAAGGGAGCCTGAAGATCTACAAAAGCCTTTAGTAAACCAACTAGCGTCCTTTTCGTCCGCTCCACTTGACCGTTTCCTTGCGGATGGTAAGCCGTGGTGCGCGTCTTATTGACCTTTGAGTATTTACACAGACTGTGAAGAACCACGTTTTCAAACGAGGACCCTCGATCCGAATGGATCTGTTCTGGTGCGCCCATCTACATACCCAATTGTTAAAGATGGCCTGGACAACAGTTTCAGCCGACATGTTGGGAAGGGTTTCCGCTTCAGCCATTTTGGTAAAGAAATTAACCATCACTAGAATATATCGGTTGCCCCGAACTGATGGCGGTAGTGGTCCAACTTAGTCAACGCCTACACGTTCGTTGGGGTATCCCGTCAGAATAGGCTGAAAAGCAGCCCTATTCAGCTGTCGTGGCGGTTTGATCTGACTGCACAGGGTGAAATACCGAATAAAGTTCCACACTGATCGCTTCAAGTTAGGCCAGTAGTATCGGCGCCTAAGGTCCCACTCGGTCTTATGGATGCCCACGTGCCCCAACTGTGTGTGGAATCTATTAAGAACCTCGTCTTCCATGGATAAGGGTAGAAGAATACGTCACGGGTATTGTTCGCCATCCCGATAGAACAAAACGTCATTATCCATAAAGAGTTTGTCCCACACCGTGTGCAAGCAACGAGTCTCATAGCTATGGCCTCTCAGTTCAACTGCACTAAGTGGGAGAGAACCATTTAACTTCCTATGATATATCGGGCCAATATGAGGATCTCCTTGCTGAGCTTCCACCCAAAGACGGCTTTGGTCGTCTTGTAGTAACACGGCACTAATGTTAATGTCTGAACATGATGGACATTCGCCATGGGGACGTTAGGGCTTCCGTGAGAGAGCATCAGCATTATTGTTCTGACATCCTGGACGGTATATGCACTCGAACTAATACCCGGCTAGTCTCTCTTGCCACCTAGCAACCTGTCCTTCAGCGTTCTTAAAGTTCTGCAACCAGGTCAGAGAGCTATGATCCATGCGCACGATGAAAGGCCGGTATTGGAGGTATGGCCGGCATTCCTCCACGAAGTGGGTGAGTGCGAGCATCTCCCTTCTGGTCACACAGTAACGGCGTTCTGTCTTTGTCAGGGATCGGCTTAGATACTGAATAACGCCTTCTGTACCATCTGGTTGTTGCTGGGAGAGGACGGCGCCTATGGCAGTGTCACCAGCATCGGTATCTAGAATAAATTTCCTGGCGTCATTGCTTATGTCAGGAAAAACTAAAATAGGAGTGGTGCACAACTTATCCTTCACGTCTGGAAGCTACTAGTACAACCAGCAGTCCACTTGAATTGTACTTCTTTCTGGGTCAGTTTGTGAAGCGGACCAGCTATGTGAGCATAGTCTTTGATAAATCTTCTATAGTAAGAAGCAAATCCTAGAAAACTGCGGACTTCAGTTACGTTTATAGGGGTGGGCCACTCACGGATTTGCCTAACTTTATCCTCGTCCGTTTCTATGCCAGAGGCCGAGACTACATGCCCTAAAAACTTGACACAAGGTCTAATAAAAACACATTTACAGGGCTTATGGGTGAGACCAGCCTGTCGGAGACTGGTAAACACGGCACGGAAATTGCTAATATGACTGTCAAATCCTTACCAAGAACAATTATGTCATCCATATAAACTAGGCATGACTTGGGAATGAGTTGAGCCAGGACTTGATTAATTAGCCGTCGAAAAGTACTTGGAGCATTAGCTAGGCCAAAAGGCATTGTCTCAAACTTGTAAAGACCAGAGGGGACTGCGAAAGCAGTCTTCTCTCTGTCAACGGGTCGCACTTCTACTTGCCAGTAACCGGCTGCTAGACCTAGAGTAGAGAATACCTGATTACCCGCAAGGGTCATCTAGGGTTGCATCAATCCTGGGCAGAGGGAAAGAATGCTTAGTTGTCACTGCATTTAATTTGCGATAGTCAACGCATAACCGCATAGTGCCATCCTTCTTCATAACTAACACGACCGGAGACGACCAAGGTGAATTGGACGGCCTGATAATTTTCCGGTCTAACATATCAGTATAATTCAGTATAATTCAGTATATATAAGGGAGATAGGCAGAGCCTTTGAAAACCCTATTTACAGATAGACGCTAGCAAAACAAGCAAATGTTACATGGCGATAGTCGTTTTTAGTATATCAATCATTGCTGTCGACTAATTATATGTTCATCAAGTAAAAAAATGCATCAAGTCTTCTTTTTAAACATTTCAACGCTTTCAGCCTGAACAACTGAGGCTGGCAGTTTGTTCCATTCGTCAATCACCCGTTGGGAAAAAGAAGTTGGCCCGCACTTCAAGTTTGGCGTGATTTCTTTTCAGTTTGTATGGGTGTCCTCGGAGACTTGTCATGTTGCCAATTCAAAAAAGTTGGCCATCTGAAGAGCACAATCAACTCCTCTGACCAGTTTGAAGACTAAGATCATATCCCCTCTGTATTGCCTATAGGAGAGAGGAAAAATTTTAAGTCTTTCTAGGCGGCCCTCATAGGGTAGGCATTCCAATCCGCTGACTAGTTTTGTTGCCCTCCGTTGAACTTTCTCCAGCAGAGCGTAGTCATGTTTCGTCCAAGGGCACCACGCCTGAACGCAATATTCCAACACCGGCCGGATAAATGTTCCAAAAACGCGCCCAAAAAGCTCTCCGTCAAAATTAACGAAGGACCTCCTGATTGCGCCTAAGATACACATAGCTTTCTTTGCAATATTCGCACAGTGCGACGATGGTTTGAGAGTTGGTGTTATCCATATACCCAAGTCCTTTAGAATGTTTACCTCCTGGAGTTGGTGACCACTGATGGAGTACTGGTATTCAAATCTAATCAACCTTCTGGAACTAGACCGCAGTCGGATTATTTGGCATTTGTTAAGATTAAGGTTCAGCAGCCTAATAATTTTCCGGTCTAACATATCATCGATCATTGCCTTTAACTGTGTCTGGTAGAACACGGGTAATCGCCTAGGAGGAATCTTCGTGGGCCGAGTCACACCTGTATCGATCTCATGCTGAGCCACATTAGTACGTCCGAGTGAACGGCCGTCCCAATCGAAGATATCTTTAAACTCCTCTATCAAACTACATAACTTAGACGAACTATCCTCGTCAAGAGTAGGGGGCACTAAATTATTAACCTCCTCTAACTTAAATGCATTAACTACATGTTGACTATCCGGTACCTCGGTCCTGAAGGGCACCTCAGTATCACCGATATGGAGAGTGTTAGTGTTAAAATCTAAGGAACATTTAAATGCATGAAGAAAGTCAGCACCTAATATACAGTCCCAGGCAATGTCAGGACAGACAACAAACTTATGACTAAAAATAACGTGACCTATTTTTCCAAATTAAGCTCTATCATGCCTTTTATGTCGTAAAAGTGGCTCCGTTTGCCGTCTTCAGGCTGACCTTAGGTTTTGTGCAATACTTCACTCTAGCCTGAATTTGAAGGGAAAATGTTCTGCCTAATGATGGAGCAGCCGGCTCCTGAATCAACTAAGCATGGCAACTTAGTATTTCCTATGGTTGCATCTATAGCAGGGTAGTGTGGCATGTAACCTACGTTTGCAATAAGCATATCAGATATAAATATGCACTTACCGAGCGCTTCTTCCTCACCTGAGGTGATCACATGAACACCTGGGGAAGGTGGAGGGTGGGTCTGACGACCACGTTGTTGCCTCCAGTTCCCGCGTCGCGGAGACTGTGGAGAGCCTCGCCAAGGAGAGGTCGGCTGTGGAGGGCCGCGCCGGGGAGGAGTGGGCTGAGGAGTGCCCCACTGCCATTGAGCCGTTTGTGTGCCAATATCGCGGATCTGTCGCTGTCCCATGACGAAGACCTCGACTGGAGAGTCCTGTATGGCAGCAGGAGCTTGATGACACTCAAAGGCTGATTGGGAGGAGACTTGGACAAGTGGAGGGGCCGTATAAATGGCCTCCTCTTACCGAGCAATATCGAGGGCAACCTTGATGCTGCTTGGGGGGGTCGTGGAGGAATTGGCGCCTGATCTCAGGGAGAGAGATCCCGTCGACGTTCTCCAAAATTCTGGCCTCGAGCTCGGTGAAGGTCTCGTTTGGGTAGGCTTGACGGGCCAGGACTCAAACATGTCACTGGAAGTCTACGACAGACTCGCCCGAGTGTTGTCGGCGGCTTTTTAGGGCGGCACGGGCAACCCAAGGCATCGACGACCGTCCGAATTCGCACCGCAGACGCTCGAAGATGGTCGCGGGGATGAGCAACGCTGTAAGGTTGGCAGCCCTGGCCACCGTGTACACTTCGTTGTCTAGCCGTCCCAGGATGGCGGCTGGGCGGGCACCTTCGTCTATGGCCTCCAGGTAAACTTTCATGCGGTCCTCCCACAAGTCATAATCATCATACACAGTAAGCTTATCCGGCTAAGGTTGACGGCCTCCAGAGCTTGAAACTCGCTCCATCGCCTGGATTAGCCTAGTTATCAAATCGTCGGACATTTATAATCCCACCGCTGCCACCAAAATGTAATGGGCCCGTATTAGATGCGCGACGAATCCAAATTAATGACGCCCAAGTAAGAACAAGACAATTTAGAATTTAGAATTTATATTTGTTTAGCACCGGGAAGGTACTGTCTAAGCAATTGGCAAGGTGAAGAGTTTAGGGATTATTTGAAACTAGGAGTTGGTATTCTATTGGGGGCTTGGTCCTGCAAGGATCCTTTGGTGGGGATTCGCTCTCCTGGGGAGATCTTCGGGAGGTCCGTAGAAGAAGGAAAGGCGATGGCTGGAGAAGCGTCAGAGGGCGGTCTCCGGTCCAAAGTTCTCCTCGGTAGTTATGTCGTGTTCTCCAGACGATTTGATAGGTTTACATAGAATATACCAATGGGTAGGCGTAAAACATACATTGTAGATCGAAAAGAGCTAATAGGATTAACAATACAGTTTTTATAGACTTTCGGGCTTGATTGGTAGTTACATTTTTACAAGTAGTGAAAATATAGACTTCCCGTCTTTTCCAGGGACCAATAGCATTAACGGTTAAAAGTGACAAAAGCCAATAGGACTAGACAATTGACATGAAAACTTATGCATGCTAGCCAATGGGAGCGTTCATTCCTGGGCTGCAAGAAAAAATTGAGAACTTTGTTTCCATCTTTACAGTACAATTGCTTAAGCAAAAATTGAAAAATTTTGATTCTATCTTTGCATTATCTGATTTTTCGTTTTTCCGTTTATCTGTCTAGACAGTTAAAGCTTTAGCTCTGTGAGTAAAAATTACTATAAATTGTCTTTGCGTTTATCTGCCTATACTTTTTGCGGCCAGAGGCCAAGCTTAGTCACATTTTTTTGGAAAATATTACCTGTTACTTCTGTGAATAACTCCACTTTGTCTTGCAAGCCAATTAGCTCCGCGGTCATCTATGGAATGGAACCGACAAAGACAAGGGAGACCGGAATGGCCATTTCCCGGCTTATTAGCCGTCATCAGCCAGTCATACCCAATCCCAAGTGTGGAACACCTGGGATTCGAACCCGCGACCTTTGGTATTTGAGTCGAACGCTCTACCATTGAGCCACGGGCTCGTTGTTTTGTCGGTTGTGATCGGGAATATGATGATGGTGTGGGGCTCCCCGATCTGCTTAAGGAACATGCATGTTCCGTTCGAATCTTGTTCGAATCCCAGGTGTGCCACACTTGGGATTGGGTATGACTGGCTGATGACGGCTAATACGCCAGAAATGGCCATTCCGGTCTCCCTTGTCTTTGTCGGTTCCATTCCATCATATGCTACACGTCGCTATGCGACCGCCTGCGAGGGCTCTAGTCTGAGCTCCAGGGCACAACGGAACATGCATGTTCCTTAAGCAGATCGGTGAGCCCCACACTATATATATATATATATATGCTGATCATATAAGTTACCTTTCTGGTCGAACTAGTATGAAACGTTATTTATCTATGCGGTCTGAGGCCTGTAGCTATGTTTTTATTTTCGCACGCATGGCTCGCGCGCGCCCATACAAAACCTGTTCTTGCATGGGTGACTCCCCTCTCTCCCTCTCCCGTCAATGTGCACTCCAGCGAACGCCGCTCGCTGTTTTCCAGCTGCCTGACTTGTCTTATAGACCCAGACATTCTTCCCGCAGGGACTGCCTTCCCATCCCGGACCTCTCCGTTCTCGTCAAACCTGCACAGCCACAGTCAGGGTTTGCTCGTAGTGAGGACATCCACACGCAGACAGGCTATAGCCTTCATTAAAAGCAATCGTTTTTTTGATTAAATTTTTGAAATTGTTTTCAGTGTATTAATGGATTTTAGGTGATCTAAAATGTTGGCCGTCAATGTTGGCCTCCATTCAAAACCATGGGCAGCACTGGACGTTGTCTAGTTGGCATAATTTTTTAAAACCGACGAGATGGGTTATAACTCGCAGTTAGTTCATCCCTCTCCTCAAACACCCATGTCTGTGTCTATGAAGTGCTATATGATTATCGATTAAGTGGCCATAATTGTGGTAGTCAGGGTCGGCATGCAACTTCCATTCGTCGTTTACAGGCGTTTTAACAAATATTCATTTTGCGATGCTTGTACTGGCCAATTTTTTCCTCATCGTTATCGGCGTTTCCGAGCAAATGACTCAGGCAAGGTGTGCCGTTGAACGGCCGCCATCGCATGTAGCAACACCTTGGTGTTCTTCACATAAAAAGGAAGTCCGTGAGTGTGTTCCAGATTGTTTGCAAACAGAACGCCTCCACCATATACTCGTTCACGATGTGGTTCGATTACTGCAATCGCTTCGTTTTCGTGCTGAATCATTTCATGTCGGTCCACCTTAGGTTATTCGCCTACGGTCGTAGGTAACCAGGACCAATGTAACACACGGCATCGCAATTGTAGCTGCACTTTGGTCTTTACCCACACGTAATCGAAGTATCTCACCGACTAAATAATACCAAAAAGATTATAAACTTCCATTTTCTGGTTGTTGGGCGCGCGATGTATTGTTTAACGGTAGAATTTAGTAAATTTATTATTTTTTTGATAATAGCCAGTTTTCTTGTAAGGATACCGTCTAATACATCCCCGCACATCTGCTACCTTTATGGATGACCATACCGTCTAACATTACATTTGTCAGACGCCCGATTCTTGGCGAAGGGCATGACCCGGAAATGTGAATTTTGACTGTTTATTATCTGAATATGGAAAATCCGGGTTACCAAAACTAAGGATGCGACTAAACTAGCCGTTTTGAGCTGCAAAAGTTATCCGGTATGCGTGTACCCGAGTATGATATTAAGCTGTTGCCTATCTCTTTTCCCACATAGGTTACTACTTTAGGTAGTATGTTTTTTTCTGGATGTTTTTACCAATAACCCATCCTTATTACTGACAGACAGCATGAGTCCTGTAGTCGGTGGAATAGATACCGTTGTGATACTTAATTAATAGCTGAACTCAGAACTTTAGTAATAGAATTGGCAATTTACCGGTAGTTGGTGATGCAATCTCTTTCTACTAAAACTCCCCAGAGATTTTTCAATTAACTACGTTAATGTCATTACAGGCAATATTTTCCTTAAGACAATTACGGAGACAGACTCTCATGGACACAGACATTGTGCAGTTTATTGCCAAATTAGCCAGAATGAAGTAAGTCCTTGTCCCTTTAAATAAACTTAAAGGACTGAATACGACATAATTCCGCATGTAGATAGTGGAAAACACGACCTTATTCAAGAGGTCGACGAATCCTTCGGTATTTGCTCTTGTGTCGCTTCCTTCTGCTGGAAACTCAGTTATGCCAAACTAATGTTTGAAGGGAACGTGGCCATCGGTAGTATGACTTTTACCGCTCCTCCCAACTTTCAGATGTCTCCTACTTCCTTCTACTGTTTGCTCCGGCCTGTCTTGTCGTCTGGAACAGACGAAAATCTCTCGTTGAGAGTGGTTCTCTTTCGCCATTGGAGGAGTTGGCGTTCACAGGCCTTATACTCCGACGCCATCCTCGGGTAACAGAACCCCTCCAACAGAGGTGACTTGTCATTTCGGATCGATTTTGTAGACAATGGATAATGCAATACCTCATCTCCTCCGAAACCTTTGATTTATCAACAGAACTAGACTTCTGTGAACTGCTAGCCGATAAGCACCGTTGCAACTACGCAGTCTGGGATTATCGTCGATGGTTGTTTAAAGAATGTCTCGCACGCTCGCCGACGGTACGTACCAACCTCCGTTCATTTATGCGTCTAATTCTCTTAGCTCTTTACTACCCATCGAATTACGATCGGGTCTCGTGACTGTGTTTATGATTGCTGTGTGAGCTAACTTCACGTGATAAAGCTGCAACGTTCAGAGATTCGTTTTCGATTAATCTGGCACTAGTTTGTTGTTTTAAGTGCCAACTTTACCACAGTCTGTGGTCGAGTTAATACGAATTCCAGGCCACACAGAACGCGCTATTCCCTACCGAACCTACATATTTTCATTTGTTCACACCGACTAATCTTGAATAAAGAGAGCTCTTGCGAGCAGCTCTACGAGGTGACTTGAACCTCGTCTGTGTTTTTTTAAAATATCTAATGTAACTCCAATCCAGCCAGGTCATAGACCACAACGATCATGAATGAACTGTGAGATGCAGCTGGCTAATGGCTGTGTTTTGGCCCTGAGCGACCCATTGCTGTGATTAATTCCTCGCCGACATTAAGTCTGCTCTTCGGGAGAGGTCAGATGTATTGGCAACCACCTCGAGTCTGCTGTTTATGCCACCCCTCCAGGTGTCTTTAAAGGAAGTTTAGCGTGTCGGGCCTGACTCACGTTAGCCTGGGATAGGAAGAGAAGCGGTAAGAGGACAAAAGCTGTCCTATGTCCTTTTGTTTTCTGATCTGGTGCATCGCTCAATTGCAGCTTATGAATATGGAGCTCTCACGCCAACTCTCCTGGCTGTCAATGCATCCTACTGATGCGAGTGGTTGGAGCTATCGCGCCCACCTTCTGGAAGTCTGGAGGGGGAAACGGAACGCAGAAGAGGAGCAAGATAAAGCCGCCTTCTTAGAACAACTGTGGCAAGAGGCGAAAAACGTAGACAGCCTCCTGCGCACCGTTCCTGAGAATGAACCAGTCTGGGTGTACAGGCAAGTCAGTTTATCTCTTTGTAATGGTTGCTTTTACGTACAAGAAATACCCTCCCCCTGTAACTAAAAGCCTAGCGTGAGGCCACCACATAAGCAATCATTCGTCGAGATCACGGGGGCGACTGAGTTTCAGTCTTCTATTGCGAGGTTGGAACGTTCGGAACGATCACCGGCCTTTAATAGATGCCACTTCCAACCAGGTCTTGAACCCTTGACCTCCTGGGTCGTGCCTTTCCCATCGCCCAACCCATCTGGGCAGTAATTTTTATCCGTCCCTCCCATCCACCTCTAAACTCGTTTCTTTCTCGTCTTATACATGCACGTGAGCTCGCAACTCCTCTCCTAGTACTTACGCGTTTTGTTTTTCTACCAAAGACGTCTTTTGGACGTGCTGTTTGTGGAAAAGACGGAGCCCCTCTAGTCTCCCGGCCTTCGACTGCCTAGGAGCAGCTGCAGCACAACAGCCCACATCAAACTCTTCTGATCATAATGCCCCGATTTCACTCACGAGTTGCTCAACCACCGCGCCAGGCACCTTCTCAGGACCCTGGGCTTCCCTTTTGTACCACCGACATATCAATTGGCTGCGAGAATTTATACTCCCGCGCCTTGTAGGGAGTCCAGCGATTTTAGTAACCCACCCAACCAGTGTTTCGAAACCGTCGCCATGTCTCCGACCGTATCTTCCTCCGCGTCTGTGAGGCAGCAAGAAATTAATACATATATAGAGCTTTTTCTTTACAAAAATATACAGTATTTCCTTCTCGTCCTTCCTTCTTATGGAAAGGTGGAGGGGTGGCGGAAAGACCACAGCATCCTCTTCAGAAGTAGACCGGAACGCGAGGAATGTCACAGAATGGACAAAACCGCGAGCTTATTGCTGTCCTCCACTGTGAACAACGGGCTGCAAAATTGAGAAGACAGAGGTGAAGTAGCCGCTACCAACAGTGATTATGACTTGGGGGAGAACCAATAAACACTGCCTGACTCACCAAGGTTGTTAGTAATGATGGCCGTTCGTTTACACTCGGAGCACTCATAGAAACTTGTGTCGGTACAGGGCTCGAAGCAGTCCGAACACCGAGCTAAAAATGGGGCAAAACAGACTCCCTTGAAGAACCCAAAATGGTGCGCACCTCGTGAAACAATACTATAAGCCCCGATAGAACTGAAGCTGTCCCCGCATTGCACGCTTTACAATCACTTATTTTCTGACATGCTTGGGAACGCCTACCTGGAGTTGCCGATCGCGAATTTGTGTCTGGAATCGAATTTTTCGTGATATTGCAAGCTTCCAGATACATTTCTAGAAAGGGGCCGCAAACTGTCTGGTGAATTGCAGACAAATGACATCTTAAAGCAGTATCAATAACCCGGAACCCCTGCATCCTGTTGTTTTAGTCCTTTCGAAAAAGCACATTTGTCAGCGGCCTCCCCTTCCCGAAAACAACTGTACTTTACGTTAAAAACCGATAGATTATTCCCGGGTTGTATAAGACGTGTCACAGGCTACTGGTTAAATAAGAAGCACATTTCCTGCACATCGCCTTCCCAAAATCCGTAATATATGGGATATTTAGCAGCAAGCTTGCGGATTCGAAAGAGCCTTAATAAATGACCTCACTGACACTTTGGCAAGCTGAGTAAACCGACGACTTCCGGCCTGATCGACAGGCGGTGATCAAAACTATTCCAACGATCTAACTGAAGAAAACGGGCTGTCCGAGTACACGTGTAAAGGAGTCGCAAAATGCTGTTATTAGTTTTAGTTTTTTTTAAAAAAATCTTCATAACTGCGCGGAAGGCGAAGTAACAAGCAAGCAGAAACTGCAAATGGCTACATCGACCTTAGTGGCGGTCATACAGCGGGAAGCTGGTTAGACCGGTTCTTCTTGTCACTTGGTGTCTCACGAAAGCTCATAATAATAAACTCTTGTCAACAGAGCTCCATTCTTCTTCCACGTCTCTAATAGAGGATGTATCTGATGGTGTTCGCAACGTGGTTAAGATCTAGTGTACGAGTCTATGATCTTCAGGAGGTTTCCATCCGCATGAGGGATAAGCAAAGACGCATATCGCACCTTAGAACAGATACAAGCTACTTGGCTGTTTTTTGCTAAACCATGCTGAAGTTTTCAAGAGTAATTTCTCGTAGAACGAACATAAATACCTCAATTTACATGCATTCCAAACATCCTCAGTCGAAATAAAGCGTGTGTTAGGAATGACTTAAAACATGAGCCACGTTAGGAGTCTCAGCACCTACTGTAGCATCATCCATGCGAAAGAAGCACTCAATCGGTCTGACCACCGGTGAGCTAAACATGGCTATTAAAATGGCATTAACTAGAACTCACGGAGTATGTGGCCACTTAGACAGGATGAGCTGAAGGGGTTGGGCCTGATGCGTTCAGGGGGGTTAGTTAAGGAAAGGGTAACGCGTGTGAGGCAAAAATGAGCAAAGGGAAAAAAGTAAGATAAGGTAAATAAAAAACAAGGATATTTTCTCCGCAGATGGGGCAAAGCAGGCGGGAGGCGGAGTCAATCTCCGATTCGGTTTTGCCAAACCGGTGGAGAAAGAGTTTGGAGGCGATGATTTTTATGCCTTCTGCCAGCCGTTTGAGCTGCTCCAGGAGGCCGGTTGGACAAAGCTGTTGGACCTCAGGCGATTCTAAGTAACCAACACACAGGTGGGCCTGTCGAAGAGCCAGGAGACAGTCTAGGCGATGAAAAAAAGAGGGAATCAACAGTAGGATCACTCACTGTGGAAGGGCGCATCTACGACTAACAGACGGGCTTTTGAAATTGATCTGCAATTTTTTGCTCCTCCGTTCACACGTTAATTTTCTCATGGGCTGGACCATTTTGCTCATTAAATACTGCCATTTATCACTGTTATTTTAACTAAAATAATGAAGTCGTTTGTCGACAACGCCAGCCCCATTTTGAAAGCAGAAATCTGGCGCAATTATGCGACGCGTTCACGGACGACCGTTCATTATGCCGACAGTTGCAGCTTTCGGTCACCGTGTATCATTTTTATATCTTGCGGTGTTTACCTACCAATTTTAATCCACCCTAAACCGATGTCTCTTGCTGAAAATTTTGAAATGACACGTTAAAAATAGTCTCTCTCTCTCTCTCTCTGAAAAAGAACTTTTGTAAGGGCCCCATGAGTCAATTTTGCAGCCACCTCCCGATCAAGAAAGCCTTAGCGACGGAAAGATCCTACGTAAAGCAGGACTGAAAACGATGGCAGCATCTTAGGCGTAGGCGAAAACAACAAGAAAAGGTGCAACTACTAACGACGCGGTCGCCGTCGGCCAAAAATATTACCGCCCAGGTTATGAACGCTGACAATGAATGCAAAAAGTACAGATTTTAGTATCCTTGTGGTGACGCAGCAACTGGATCCTACGGACGTTGCGCTCCCCCCTGTGCTGTTTTCGCTGATGAGGATGAATCCTAAAAGTTGACCAACCGAGTCTCCTTAACCCCATGGGACGCTGGCACGGCGATCTGCCGTGCAAACTACAGCTGCAACGTTAAAAATAAACGTAGAAGACCATTGAAGACATGGAGGACAACTCCCCTTCGACGTTAGTAAACCTCTCTCTCTCTCTTTGCACTTGTCGTAATGCCAAAACACCTTCCGGACAGGGGCCGGCATATCCGCACCTTCCCATCGGAGATCACAACAGTTTAACCCCCGCGTATACAAAAGACCTCTACGTCTCTCCTACGTCATAGGACGTCTGTCTGTATGGAGCATTCGATGTGACAGATACGACGCTTGGATCCAGGTACGCCGATGCCGCCTACCCTTATCATTGTTTCGTCATCTAGCAGTAGTGGCGGCGATGGTTTGCTGCAACCAACAGCGACACATTAACCTGTCCCGAAATCTATCGTACAGTTAGGGGTAGGAGAGAAGTCGTAAAGAACCGGGTAAAACTTAGAGCGCCAGTCACTAGTGGGCGCACCCTGACATGACGGTTCAACGGTTTCAGAAGCCATACCAGTGAATTGCGCGTGAATTAGCTTCTGGTGAGGCAGACTTGTACTGCACCTCCCTTACCCATCTAGAAGATGTATATGCCGGAGCAGCAGTGGCTGGCAAGGTTAAACGACCCGTCTACGCGTGCTTGTAATGGCTCAAGTCCGTGCGCCCGTTGCAACACTGAACCTCTTGCGAAAGCATGCATGCCAGTGGCTGTCTGTTCCTCGCCGATTCCGGCAGTCCAATCATCTTCAAGGCTGACTCACACATGACCTCGTCGGATGCCCCGTGTCTCACAGGCCACCACAGGGCTCCCACCCAATGGCCAGCTCAGGACTCACGTCAGTAAGTGTCATAAGGGCTACTGCAGCCTGACACGGAGCTATCCCGTCAGTGAGTTGGCGAACCTCTGAGTCACGACTGCTGGCGCGTCGTGATTGATTTAAGCACGTCAAATTTATTAAATTAAAAACTCGACTGCTGCAAGGATAAAGTCCCCCAGTGTCGATGTACAGTAGAGAACCTAACTCCTGCAAAATACCGAAATTTATGAAAGACTGATAATCAGTCGCAAACCGGCATCGACGACAATAATGAACAACCCTATGCGAATTTCAAACTTAGAGGAAATAGTAAAATTACAACCTCGTTTAGAAATAATAGCTTTTTTAAAAGCGCCAAATTCTGAAAAGGCGAAAAATTGCTGTAAATGCGACGAATTGGTGAGTGTAAGCATTCCAATTTCGGTATATTAAGATAACTATCCCTTCGTCAAATTTCGTTTTTGGGTATTTCCGGTATTGGATTACACTTAGTTTTTGATCGTTCTCGAAATACCGGTGAATATTTCACGATTTTCACTGCTTTCAATCGATTGGTAATACATTTAGATCCTGTTTTGATTTCATCAAAACCTTCAAAATCAGATAGTTCGTAAAAGCATTTACCGAGGTAGTGAGTTTCTGGATATTCTTTTTAATGCAGATGGCTGTTTGCGATGCTCCAGCGAGAGCTTTTAGTAAGCAAATTAAGAATGTAAATGCCTATTATGGCTGTGAGTGGTGTTGCGTTAAAGGCGATTACGTAGATAAAAGTAGTATATGATATCGTCTCTGAGCGTTTGAGGACGGATGCCGATTTCCTCTTCGTCAACAATGATTGCCATCGTATCGGCACCTTGGTGTTATACGTCGGCTTCTGAACTTGTGTCTACCAAAGGAGTAAGGGGTTCCGCTGTGCGGTTAAAAAATTAGATACGAATTCTTCCGATTAGATTCGAGTCCGAAATAGTGGTCAAGGTCGGATACGATTCGCGTCCGAATTGCTATCAGGGATGAAAACTCTGCCGAAAAAAAGGAACTTCCACAACAAATATCTACAACCAATATACCTAAGATCAATTACAAATGTTTCATAGTAAGTTACTCCTTTAAAAAGCGCGTTTATTTGATATTTTACAGACGAATGTATACGGACTTTACCTTTTTCCAAGGTTAAGTCAAGGTGAAAATGTGGAAGTTTTATCGGTTTGGTGACTCCCTTGAAAATAAGTGATAGATTTTCTGCTTAAAATGAAAGAAATAACCGTTCGCTTTATAGTGGAGCGCTACTTGCTACATTTTTTTACTTCAATCCCCCGTTCTAAGACTGCGAATACACAGTCCATTGAGTTTCTAAATTCCGGATTAGCGGAACCTATATTATACAAAAAATTATATTATCGTATACCTCCAATTTAACATAGGTGTTCCTGTAGTCCAGTTTCACAGCACCTTGTACGTATTTTGCTAACGGTCTTCATTTTCACCATAGTAAAACGAAATGTTAAACAAGTTTATTCCCGCGTTTTGTGGCAAAAATCGTCAGCAATTTGCACAAAGTAATTTCTTAAGCTTTGACGTTCACTCGCTCCCAGAACCAACATCGGTGCGTCTTGACAATACTCGCAACAGTTACAAAAAAGCTGAGTCGGTTTATTTCTAAAAGCTTGACTGTTGAAATTCATTGAGAAAAGCACATCTCTTCCCAATACATTTGTTTCATTGGAATAGGTTACAGTGCAGACTTATATGTTAATGCAGTCTCATATGGTCACCAGAAGCATTGGTAACGTTAGCGTGTACGATCCAACTCTGATAGAGGATAAAAAACTTTCGTCGCCGGCTTGATTTGAACCTCCTTGACATCACCCCTAACAGTCGAGCGTCATAACCGCCCGACAAACGTGCAATCTCCTGAATGCCAAACCGTTAATATATACTCTAAGGAGAATGACTCCGTTAACTTAAGAAAACCGCTCACTAATTCCTTTGAGCAAGTTCTTCTAGAAATTTTACAATCGCTTTCAGTAACACGTAGCAAAACCCAGGCTACCAGTCACGAAGTACGATGCAGTCTTCCACCAACGTCTTCAGAACCGAACAATAAAGAATTAACTCGACTTTCGCAGTGATTTAAAAGAGGGCTTCGAAGTAGATGTAGTTTAAATCGACTTCCGCAAAACCTTTGACAGTATGCCCCATCAACGCCTTTTACACAAACTGAGCGTCCTTGACATCAGGGGGAAGCTTTTTAACTGGATAAAGTCATTTCTGATTGGTCGAAAACAACGCGTTTGTATAAGAGATAAATCGAACGGGGTGAACGTGGTTAGTGGCGTACCTCAAGGCTCCGTTCTTGGTCCCCTACTTTTAATCCTTTATGCAAATGACAGTCTTCAGGAACTGAACTGCGGTAAGATCATATTTGTCGATGACATTAAGCTCTGGCAAATCATTAATGACCAGAGCGATCAGAATGCTCGGCAAAATACTCTGCACAGACAGCAAACTTGGTCAAGAAATTCTTACTAGATTTAAATGTACAAAAGTGTTTCGTTCTCCATCTGCGTCCAACTACTTCTATTCCAAATGAGAACGTGAGGGTATATTACCTGAACAACACTCAAATTCCCATCAAATCTTCAGAGAAAGACCTCGGTGTTTGGATACAGAACAATCTGAAGCCATCATTGCAATGCATCAAGGCTGCAAACACCGCCATGCGAGTATTGCAAGCTATCAAAAGGACGTTTGTATCTTTCGACGAAGACCTCTTTGGTAAAGTCTACGACACCTTCGTTCGACCTCACCTAGAATATGGCATAGAGGCGTGGCGGCCATGGCTCGCAAAAGACAAAATATATCTCGAGAAAGTGCAAAGTCGTGCAACAAAGCTAGTAAGAGGTTTAAAATACCACTCTTATATAGAGAGACTGGAATGCCTACATCTATTCCCTCTGTGTTACAGGCAGCAACGAGGGGATCTGATCTTAGTTTACAAGATAATACACGGCCTTGAGCAAGGGTTACGCTTTGAGTACATGTTTCAGTGGCACCTCTCGCCTCATCTTCGTGGACACGAAATGAAGCTGAGCACGAAAATGTCCAGGCTAAACCTCCGCTCTGAATTCTTCACGCAACGGGTAGTAAAACAGTGGAATGATCTCCACAATCAGTCGTGGAGCGACGTCCCTACAGATCTTCAAGAATCGCTTGGATAATTATATGTGTCCCTTGTTTTCCCTCGACAATCTTAACACGAAGTAATATAACGTCAACTCCAGACGTGAGTTATTGGTAAAAACACTGCTACTTATATTTTGTGAATACTATTTTGTAGTGTACTTTATTCAGAGAATGTACACAGATGTACATGACACACGGGCATGTAAGCAATAGGGTTTCCAAAGGTGTTGCCTATCATCCTAACCAAATAAACCGAAACGGAATTATTTGCCTGTTTTGGAAAACAATGTGATTCCTTACACTTACCTTCACCTGATTTTTATTGAATTAAGATCAAAATTTCAGATTCCGGAAGGGATTTATCTGAAACATTTCTTACATTAATTGCTCTTTCAAAGCACACTAAGCAAAAACCCTGGATTTTGCTCTACGATAGTAAATAGCATAAATTGGATGTCCAATAACCTCCGATTTCGCCAAAATCCTGTCTATGATCCTTCAATACATAAAGATTGACCGACCAGTGTTCTTTAGGAAAAAGCTTTCTGAGCCTCAAATCCACTCAACCAACCAAATTAAGAAGACCAAATGCACGCCTAAAATACTCACTCCAATTTGGATCACACATTGCATGAGTTAGGTCATTTACTGTAACTCTCTCTTTCCCATTCCCGAGTCAGCGGGCGATGGGATCGGAGGCAGTGGTGAAGGCCGGTATTTAAGACAGTTATTTAAGACAGACGCGGACCATTAAGGGCGTGCGGTGAGCCTGAGTCTAAGCCCTGTTTTGTGGGAAGCCCATGACAAGCAGAAGTAAGATTAGGAGGACGACGACAACAACAGTCGAAAACAACGGCAAAAATTAAAAAAGTAGGTAACACTGTCGCACTAAAAGTCAAATACAAAACAGCAGTCAGACGCACCGCTCGCCTGACGTTGAACGTCTGGTGTGGCGAAAAGACGAAAACACTTCTCCATCTGTCGGAGAGCCAGGATGCAGTCCAATTTGTCCATTGCCGCTTTTATATCCCTCTAAAAGGAAAGATGGTTGAGTTAGGAGATGAGTAAAACACCGTTGGCCCCGCCAGCGCGGGCAGTGATTAAACTGGCTCTAGGTAACAAACACACGGGAAGTCAGTCAAGCAGCGCACTACCTATGCGCTTATAGTCGAGGTAGTGCGGTTACAACGTGCCTTTCTCGGAGGAACGGCAAATCCCTGACAATAACCAAGGTCAAGCTATTTTGCTTCTAGGCGGTCGAGACGATGGGAAGAACAGCCGGTCGTTAGTAAGGTGGAGGCAGACAGTAGGTCTGCCTCCGTCGCGATGCGCCAGCAATCGGGTTCACTTCCCAATTTCCCCCTATCCACAACTAGAACTGTTGCTGATTGGTAAGCAACTTCTCTTCTCAGCGCTACTCGATACCCTGCGCAATCAGCCAAAGGGCGCGGACCGTATTCCTTCGGTTGTCCGAAAACGCACTCCAGACACAGGAAGGGCGCGCAGCGGCAACTTCCTGTAGTGGGTACGTTAGATGTTTACATTTACCCCTCAGCTTCTGCCAAATGGCGGTGGATAATTACTGAACGGACAGCACCCGTAAGACCCGAAAATCTCCTTATTTTGCAACTACCATTTGCCAAAAGTAATGTCCTTTTCCGACCACCAGCGGAGAAAAGTTGTCCTTCCTCCTAATTGACCCAAGTGACCTCAACAAGTGCTGCGCTGAGGAGAAAGCCACTTAGAAAAAGATGCTATCTCGCTCGGAAGTATGCACAGCTGGAGAGGTCATCATAGGGAGCCCCCCCCCTCCACAAGGAGACATGCGGTAGATGCGCTGGACATGTGTTATTCAGTTGGCGCACCGGCGGAGGATGTAGTGGCACGCCTAGGCGCAAGCTCAAGCTGCGCCCGACCCGGCCTCCGATGGGTGCGCAAGTCCGCTATCACGTGCAAGTCACCGCCTCTGCACCCACCCTGATGTCTGCGGGGGGCACACGGTGGACCCTCGTCGGAATCGACAGTCGAACTGTTAGGCAGAATGAACAGAGGTGACAAGGATGGACCTCAAACAAGCCCTCCACCCCTCTGCAGTCAAATCTTACTGGCCGGAAAGGCAACGGCTGAAGTTACGCAGGGAAGCCTCATGCTGAGCAAATTCAATGGAAGGCGGCTGCGTGAGACACGTGCCGCGTGCAACCCCTCATCTGAGCAAGATGTTTGTCCGTGTCGAAACCTACTGAATGTAGTCAGCAACAAAATCCCACAAATTGAGTGAGGTGGAACAACGTTGAGGAGCTCAATCAATAATCCAGGGCCTCCTACAAACGGTCCCCTTCGCCTAAATACTGCTTTCAACAATTCACGTGTTTACTACAGCGAAATAAGAGACAGTTCCTATTGAAGGTGGATTTATACAAATGACAGACTTTGGTTGCGAAAAAGACAAATTTCCACCTAAGGCATCGAAAGTAAAGTCAGGCAGACTCACCAGCAGGTCTGGCGTTGTCAGCGGAGCTCGGAGGAACAGCGAAAATTCTGCCCTGCATGAGGAGGAAAAGTGAAAAGGTATTCGGCAAAGTATCTCAGTCAAAATTCAAATTTAAAAAAAGTGACCGTAAAAACCGAGAGGAAAAATCAGCTAATACGCTCGTACGTGCAGGCAAAAAATCCACCTGCTGTCCTTCCGACAGGAAAGACTGGAATGGCCATTGCTGGCTTATTAGTAGTCATTAGTCAGCCATATCAAAACCCAGGTGGTGCACCAACCGAGGCTCCATTTCATATGCTGTACTAATGAGCGATAAAAACCGTGAAACAGCTGTCCACGTCTTGCCTGCTACACACTTTAGCAACCTACGTATGCATGATTTGTGGCATGAGTCCTATGACACAACGTTCGTTATCACAATTAGCAAGCTGACGAGCGAACAGAATGGGATCAAGCAAGATCCTAAGCACAGTGAGGGTAACGCGCTTAGTTGACTTGTGTATATTTAAATCAATTATGTTAACCAGGCGCTCACCGAGTGGTTACAGGATTCACTCGTCCCGTTTCCCCTTGGGGCTCGCTGGAAACAGGGCATAAATTTGCACGGGAGAAAACACGGATTGTAGTCACCTGCCCAACCAGAAAAGGCCGTGAATTCCTTGAGGCAATGCACTCAGATGAGACATGCATCAACCGGCATATCAATTTGGATGCCGCATAAAAAATCGTTAAGGACAAATTAAAACGCGCAGAACCAATCACGACAGGATTGCAAAATGCACTCAACGCGTATTAGTTCGAATTTCGCCCAACCGTAGAGTCATTTGTAAAAATGGTTAATATATATATATATATATATATATATATATATATATATATATATATATATATATATATATATATGAGACCGAATGAGACTGGTAGATCACTTGCTTGCAAATACGGATGGCGCGTTTTTAATGCTATAATATCTGACGTGCACAACCATCTTCGCAGATTCGCGGCAATAATTACTGACGTTAAATCTCAATGCACTTCAACCCTACCTGAAAACGTATTCGATAATGTACAGAAAAGAATTAACGCCACCGTCAAGGACGCGAGAATGAAGACGAGACTTGATTTCCAGGATAAACTACAATCTCTGGTCCGCCCTACGACCAAAAAGAACATGGCCACTCAAGTTGTTAACCTTTCTAAAAGGAATCTCTCGCCTGCTGAACTCAACCTCCTATCGAAGGGATTAGGATTCAATCCCATGGATACTACACCTACCAACTTCCTAGCCGGCCTTGAATCCATTATACTGACTTCTGCCCTTCCAGATGACATGCGCGCGGACATACGCAGCTGTGCCACTGGTATCCTCCGGCAAAAAAGACGCCAGCAAACCCTACCTGCCGACGAAGCACAAGGATTACGATCACTGAAATCGGATGAAAATATTGTCGTTGTTCCCGCTGACAAAGGTGGTGCTACTGTTATCATGGATAAAGATGACTACTTTAATAAGGCGAACAAAATCTTCAGTGATATTGAGGCCTACAATCTTCTTGCCGAAGACCCGACAAAGAAGCAAGCCGCAGCCATCAAGAAAAAGGCCAATCAGCTCGCTCGTCTGAAAGTCATAAGTTCAGCTGACTCAAAGTTTATGACCCTCGGAGATCCCCCGTATCGCACGCGCATACGGTCTACCGAAAGTGCACAAACCGGATGTCCCACTGAGGATTATAGTGCCACTGATCGGATCACCTACGCACAACATAGCTAAGTGGTTGTACAGGCACCTGAAGCAGCTAACACATGGATCCGAATACAGCATTAACAACTCTCACGCATTCCTCCAAAGGATAAAAGGCCTCAAAGTAATTACTGATGAATGCATCTTGTCTTTCGACGTCGTTGCCTTGTTTTCTTCCATACCACATGACTTGGCAATTGAATGCGTAGCTCAACGCCTACAGAACAATCCCGTTGAAATTCCAACGCAGCATATTATAGAGCTGCTCAAACTCTGCCTTAGGAACTACTGTCAATTCGACAATAAGTACTACCAACAGGTAAAGGGCACCCCGATGGGCTCGCCAATATCAGGACTACTCGCCGAATTGGTTTTGCAACGACTAGAAGAAGATGTTTTCCAAACTCTCAAGCCCAAAATCTGGCTTTGATATGTAGATGACACCTTTGTCGTAATAAGGAACTGCGAAGTTGACCAACTACATCAGAGGCTGAATGGTGTTTTCCCAGCCATACAGTTCACTCGTGAAGAAGCAGTAGGAGACAGCCTGCCATTTCTGGACGTTAAAATCCAAAAGCTACATGATGGTAGTCTCGCAACAAGCGTCCATAGGAAGGGATCTAATGCTGAGATTATCCTCAACTATGGAAGCAACCACCCAGCAGCTCACAAAAGAAGCTGTGTCCGAACTCTGTTCCACCCGGGCATACCGTTACTGCAACAGCGATGATATCCTTAAAAAAGAGCTCGCTTACCTATATCGGTTGTTTCGGTGTAACGGGTATCCGGTTAGTTTTGTAAAGAACTGCCTCAGGCACCAGGCACAACCGCAAGACCCCATCCCAAACGGAGAAATTGTGGCACGAAAAATTCTACTCCCCTGCCTTATATGAAGGGGGCCTCTGAGGCAATCGCTCGGCAGTTGAATCGCCTTGGTATACACGTTGCTCACAAGCCAGCATCCTCACTACGCACCACACTATCCCGAATAAAGGATCCCATCCCCAAAAATCAACAAACCAACGTAATTTACCGCATCCCGTGCGCAAATTGCTCTTGTGTGTATATTGGGCATACGGGTCGACGCCTGGGCACGCGCATTAATGAACACAAACTAGCCGTCCGTCGCCGAGACTCTTTGTCCCTCGTCTTTGCGCACGCACTCGAGTGCGACCATCGATTCAATTGGGATGAAACTGAGGTCATCGCCATGGCCAACACAAAAGGAGCGAGGGAATTCCTCGAGGCCTGGTACTCCTGTGCGGGCAGTATCAACCGCCATGTTGACCTGGACATCCATTATGAGGGTCTACGTTTACGACTCACCGCCCCCCGTCCAAATGCCACATCAACTACCGGCAACCCATCCACCCGGAATCCAACTGATCCACCATCCACCCTCCCCCTGCAGCACCGGGAACCGCAGTTGTTCCACCTCCCCCTTCCCCTAGCTCACAACCTAACATGACTCACCTTTTACAAGCCAATGGTCTGTCGGTCCTATCACGCCAGCCTGTCTAGTGCGACATTCTAACACTCACTTTTATTTATTTCGTCTGACGACGGGTTGGTGTAACCAGCTCGAAAATTCACGAGTAAAACTCGCAGTTTCCGAAGAACCTCTTCCTTTTTCATATATATATATATATATATTCAAACAGGAATAGGCGCACACCGATCTAGTGGCTTCCCGAAGCAAACAAGCTCCGTATGGGTGGCAAATGTCACGAACAGTCAACCAATTACCAGGCCGAAGTCGGCCAAGTTATAATTGCAGAGAGGAAACACGACAGAGAATATGGGTAGATTGATACAGTCTGTTTCGGGCCTATTCTGCCTTCATTCAGCCAATTCATATATATATATATATATATATATATATATATATATAATAACGGAGGTGGTTTGCATACCGAGATAGTATAATGAAAAGAAAAATGCACTCCGGGAAATGAATTTGTACTCGTAAATGTTTAAGTTGGTGACGCCAACCCGTCGTCAGACGAAATGAACAGAGGAGAAAGTGAAGTGACGCGACAGGACAGATGACAGTTCGACCGTCGATTTCGACGAGGTCCACCGTATGCTCCACACCAGGTGGTGCAGGGACGGTGACTGGCGCGTGAATTAGTTTTAAGTGATAGTAGCCTTGCGCTGCAGCTACCGCACTCTCTCCTCCTCCCCCACCTGAGCCCGGTGTCAAGACAGAGTCAAGAAGACCAGAGATGGGAGAGGGCGCATGTGGCTGGCGTGGCCGAAGCCAGCCCTGGGTGTACCACCACACCTGAATTGGATCCCACGGAGTGGGAGTGCCATAAAGGCCACATTAGGAAAAAGGCATTGCAGCCTGACTCTCAGTACGCCAGTCAGCCACTCCACACAAAACGACACATTGGGCTGACCACGCGGTCCGAGTTAGTCCGTCAGTTGGCAACCTTCCAAGCCACGACTTTTAGCGCACCATGATGGTTTCAAGCGCGTCGGATAGTTTATAGTGAGTAAAATGCGCTGAGCTGTTGACCTCACTCTCTCCACCACCCCCACAATCAGACCACCATCCGAGCCGGTCAGTTGTCTGATGCGGAAGTGGGCAAATGGCTGACGGGTCGGCGTACCCATCTTCGCGCGCCACAGCACGACCTGGCCCCCATAACGCACACACCAGGATTTACTAAATCAGGGGATATGGAGGAGCCATCGCCGTCTGACTCCCAGTTCACTGGTCAGCCACTCGACACACACAGCACAAACACTGGGCCAACGGCGTGGTCTGGTGTAAGCGTGAGACTGGCAGCCTTCCAAGCCACGGTTTCTAGAAGAACGTGATTTTATCAGGTACATTATGATGATTGTGAGGGTGTTGTCTATGTATTAGTGTAGATGATGTGCGTTGATTTGGCTTAGCCTCCGGTGCTTTACCGCAGGTTGTCGTGGAGGCGCATATGTCCTAATAGGCCCATGCGTTGTGTAAATGTGCGGGAGCAGTGAGGGCATTGGAAGCGGGCGCGGCGACTGTATGTCGGAGCCCCAGGCACTGGTTCACCACCAGCCTCCGTGCGATCGATTCACAGGTGACTGACCAGGCCGATGCGTGAGGTGAATGTGCGGTCGCATTAAGGACAGTTTAGGAGAGAGTCCCCATCGCTGACGGTGGTGGTAGTGAAGGCGAAGGCGGTGGTGGGGGTAACAGGCGATGAGTAGAGTGATGTGGTCTCTATGATGGTGGGAGTAATGGAATTGATGCCAGGAGTGAGGGTGGGGGAGTCTGAAGGAGAGTTGGCAGAATTTGACGTAGAAATTGGAATTGTCGGATTGTTGGTGCATTGCGTCCGAAGATGTCCAAACAGGCCGATTCTCGCGCGGAAGATGTGTTGACAGCGCGGGCAGGTTGGCAGGGCCTGGGCATCGACGATGTTTGGTCCGGGGCGCTGGTGACTTTCGTGCCGCTCTTTTGACCTTGGCGGCGGCGATCCGGTTGGCCTCATAGATTGCTGAAACAGTCTTCACGGATTTTCTCCATGCCAGTCTATCCTGGGCGAGGTCCTCCCAGGTCACCAGGTTTATTTGCAGTTGCTTCAGCGATTTCTTCAAAATTTTCTTCTGGCGTCGTTTTTGACCTCCCTGTCGACGAGCTCCCGTAGCGACATCTCCGTGGAAAAGTCGTTTGGGTAGTCGCTCGTCGTCCATTCTTTCCAGGTGGCCGCTCCATCGAAGTTGAACTTGCCGCAGCATGGCGTGGATGCTGAGGATTCCGGTCCTCTCCAGGACTTCCGTGTCCAGAATCCTGTCTTGCCATCTCAGCTTCAGTATTCTGCGGAGGCAGCTGAAATGAAAGTGATTCAGCTTCCTGGCTTGTTTCGAGTAGACGGTCCAGGTCTCCGCTCCGTAAAGGAGTGTCGTCAAGATGACGGCCCTGTACATCTTCAGTTTGGTGTTCCGGTGAATAACGTGGCGATTCCACACGGAGGCCTGCAGCGGGCCGAATACCTGACTAGCTATGGAGATCCGTTGGGCAACCTCGTCATCGATTCTCGTGTCGCGTGACAGCAAGCTTCCTAGATAAGCGAAGGTTTCCACATTTTTGAGTTGCGCACCGTTGACATTGATTCTAGGAGCATTGTATTCCGCGCTGGGTGGCGGCTGGTGCATGACAACCGTTTAAACTGTACTGATTGTTAATCCGAAATCGGCGCAGCCTGCGGCCAAGAGGTCCATGCTCCTTTGCATGTCCTCCTCCGTCACGGTGTAAAGGGCGCAGTCGTTCGCGAAGAGCAAGTCATGGACTGTAGTCGTAGATACGCGTGTTGGAGCCTGCATACGCCGACTGTTGAGAAGGTGCCCGTCAGTTCTGTAGGCGATGCGGATACCAGGCTGCTCATCACTGTAGGCGTCCATCAGCAGAGCCGAGAACATGAGACTGAAGAGGGTGGGGGCCAGTACGCAGCCCTGCTTCACTCCGTTGGTCACTGCGAATGCTTCGGATACCGTCCCGTTGTCAGTGACGCGCGCCATCATCCCGTCATGAAGCTGACGCGCCACGTGCGTGAACCGCTCAGGACAGGCAAATTTTTGCATAACTTTCCAGTCCGTCGCAATTCACCGCGTCAAAGGCTTTCGAAGATAGTGTATAGGTGAGTTCACATCTCCTGGCATTTCTCTTGTAGCTGGCGGGCGGCAAAGATCATATCGGTTGTGCCGCGATGTCGACGGAAGCCAAATTGGCTTTCGAGGAGCAGGCCCGTTAAGACGATTGAGAAGGATACGGGCGAAAACCTTCCCGGCGATTTTGAGCAACGAGATGCCTCTGTGATTATCACAGAGTTGCCGGTTCCCCTTCCGTTTGTAGAGAAGGACGATGGTCACGTCTTTGAAATCCTGAGGAAATTGTCCTTGGCGCCCATCTCCTGGAAGAGTGTTGTGAGTTCTGCCATCAGCCGGAGCCCACCGTGCTTGTAGACTTCCGGTGGGATTGCGTCGGATCCCGGTGCTTTACCGCTGGAAATCTGCTGCACGGCCCGGAATGTTTCTGGTAGGGAAGGCGGCAGATCCAGGTCATTGTTCGTGTCCACTTGAGGGAGCCGGTCAATGGCAGCATCGGAGATGGCTGATGAGCAATTAAGGACACTTCTGGAGTGCTCGGTCCAACGCTTCAGAATTTGCGATTTCTCTGCCAGCAGTGTTGTGCCGTCAGAGCTAAGCAGCGGTGCTTTCCCCTTGATACACGGGCCGTAGATGGCCTTGATGGCTTTAAAAAAGTTTTTCATTTCATTGCGGTCCGCATACCCCTGGATTTCCTCAGCCTTTCGGATCATCCAGGTGTCCCGCATCTCCCGTAGTCGTTGCTGTACAAGGCGCCGGCATCTGAAGAAGGCTGCTTTGGTGGCGTCAGTCTGAAGTTCCATGCAGGCTTTGTGTAGTTCATTCTTATCCGCGAGTAAGTTGCTGATGTCGGCGTCATTTTCGTCAAACCAGTACTGGTGTTGACGGAGTGCGCGTCCGACGACTTCGAGGGCGGTGGACTGGATGGCATTTCGCAGTTGGCACCATCATGTCTCCACGGTAGCATTATCATCTGGAGCATGCAGGTCCTCCAGTTTCTCGGTTATTTGGTTGCTTAAATCAAAACAGTGAGCAGGCAAATTTAACAAAAGAGTATTTATCTTACCTGGCGGCCTCTTACCTTGGGGCCTACGTCGGGGTTGCAGTCGGTGCCTAATCTGGGAGATGACAAGGCGGTGATCTGTCCGACCATCGGCATCGCGGATCGCCTTGGTTACCAGCACGTCCTGTCGATCTCGCCTCCGGACGAGAACATAGTCCAGCAGATGCCAGCGCCGCGAACGAGGGTGCATCCACGTGGCCTTCCACCGCGTCGGAAGGCAGAAGAAGGTGTAGGTCAGCAGGATGACGGTGTTCCGCACACGTGCGCAGAAGAAGGAGGCCGTTATCGTTACAGCTACAGAGACCGTGGGGACCCAGCACTCCCTTACCAGGGAGAGTGGTCCGTCCCGATGCGGGCTTTGAAGTCACCAAGTCCACCTTCGACACAGTCGCCATCAGGGCACGCAGGTCCACGTAAAATTTGTCCTTCGCCGCATCAGAGCTCGCCATTGGGGGAACGTAGGCGCTGATGATGGTGGCGAACTGGTCTCCCCAAAGAGGCAGACGGAGTCACATCAGGCGATCATTGATAACCTGAGGCAGACAGGGTAGACGTCCCACGATGTCGTTCTGGATGGCAAAGGCAAAACCAGCGTCGCGTCGCTCTGCCTTTGGCCGGCCGCTCCAGAAGGTGTAACCGGCACCCACCTCCTCCAGCTGACCCTGCTCAGAGAATCGGGTCTCGCTAAGAGCAGCAATGTCCACCTTGTAGCGCGCCAGTTCCCGAGCGACTAGCGCCGTCCTCCGTTCCGGCCGGTTGCTCCTAGGATTGTTTAAAAGGAAACGAACATTCCAGGCTGCTAGTGTGAGTGGACTCACCCGAGCAGCCTGGAGGGTATGGCGAGGGGGATGGGGACGGGCAGTATTGTTGTTTGTTTGAGTTTTACGACCACGTATTTTGTGATCGGCGAGGCGCGGCCGGCTGCAGAAGACGTGAAAACCAGCATTTGTTTAGGGCACCCTTTCTAGCCCCTTCCTCCGCGAGGAGGCAAGCAGTGCTGTCCCTAAATAGGGCTGCTCGGACATCCCAGACGGCTGCCGAACTCCAGTATGGGTTACGGTTTTGTTTTAGTGGGAGAACGACCCGAGTTAGCCTAGGCCGCCTACGGGGTTGCTGTCGCCCCACCGTAAGACTTTTTGAGAGGGGGAGGTGGGAAGTTCGGGAGTCAGACATACCGGGTGTGGAGGCACACACAACACTGGAGACCCTCACCTGGTTTAGCCCACCGGTCGTGATGTTTGCCCAGGGTGTGGTCGCTGGGAAGAACCGAACTTCGAGGGAGCCACCGGTGAGAGTTGGGTACCAGTTAGAGGCGGCCACAGGAGCATTCACCACCTGCACGAGACAAATGGAGCGACCAAATGCTATCTGTGTGGTGCTACCCCTAACTAGTACCCCTACACCGAGGGGAGGAGAGAACAGTTACATTGGCTTGTTTGGGAGGGGAGGTGGGTGGCGAGTAACTACGGCCGGCTAGATTATCGATCATGGTTCCGGGTTGGATGTAGGGGTCACTGCGTCGGTTGGAGGTGTCTGAATGTTTAATTGCGGTTCACCATGTTTGAGGTGGGGTTGGCGAAAAGTGAAATTAAAAGCCGCAAGGATTAGCAGTCGTTGCTAGGCGGTGGGAGCTCGTTAGTAAATCGTGCACGTAATCCTTCGTAATGAGCATCTAGGTCAACGTGGCGGTTAATGCTAGTTGTGCTAGAATGCCAAGCTTCGAGGAATCTCGAGCTTGTTTGGTGTTGGCCATGGCGATCACTTAGGTACCGTCCAAATTGAAGCGATGGTCGCATTCAGGGGGATGCACAAACACGAGTGATAAGGGGTCACGTCGGCGAATGGCTAACTTATGTTCGTTTATGCGAGTCCCAAGACGTTGGCCTGCATGGCCAATGTAACCAGAAGGGCAGTTGGCGCACAGTATGCGGTGAATGACATTGCTTAATTTTTCTTTTGGTAGGGGGTCCTTTACTCTGCATAGGGTTGCGTGTATGGAGGACGCAGGCATGTGGGCGACAGAGATGCCAAAGTGACTTAATTGCCGAGAGATTGTTTCGGAAACACCTTGCATGTAAGGTAAGGAATAAAATTTCCGTGGCACTATATCTCCATTAGAAACAAGGTTCTGCGTTTGTCTCCGGCGTCGAAGACAATTTTTCACGAAGCTCGTAGGGTATCCATTGGGCCGGAAGAACTGATATAAATACGATAGTTTTATTCTTAAGAAGGTCATTGCTACTGTAATAGCGGAAAGCCCGATGGAAAAGGGTGGGAACTCGGCTTCTTTTGTGCGCAGCGGGGTGGTTACTTGCATAGTTAAGCACGATTCCCGCAGTAGTCATTTTTGTGGACGCTCATTGCGAGTCCACCAACATTGAGTCTTGTATACTCACGTTTAGGAATGGGAGTGTATTCTTTCTTGCAGCTTCGCGTGTAAATTTTATAGCCGGGAAGACCCCATTCAGACTCCGGTGCAATTTCTAAACGTCGCAAATCTTTATGTTAACGAATGTGTCATCTACGTAGCGGAGCCACATCTTTGGTTTGAAACTTGAGACGCCTTCTTCTAGTCGCTGTATGACTAGTTCGACAAGTAGCCCCGATATTGGGGAGCCCATAGGAGTGCCCTTAACTTGTTGTTAGTATTTGTCATCGAACTGACAATAGTTCTTAAGGCAGAGCTTAAGCATCTCTGAAACGTGTTGTTTCGGAATGCCGATAGGATTTTTCTCTAGGCATCGCTCTACGCTGTCAATGGTCAAGTCATGTGGTATAGAGGAAAACATAGAAACAACGTCGAACGATACAATACATTCATCCTCGAATTTTCTGTAGGAATGCCTGCGAGTTTCTGACGCTGTATTGCGATCTATCCCTGAGGTGCTTTAGATTCCTGTATAGCTATTTGGCAAGATTGTAGGTGGGGGATCCAAAAAGCGGCACTATGATCCTCAACGGTGCAGCTGCTTTGTGCACCTTGGGAAGGCCATATGCATGTGCGACAGGGGGGTCACTGAGGGTGATAAATCTGGAGTCCTCGGGGCTAATGAGTTTCAATCGAGAATTAGTTCAGCTTCTTCTTTGCAGCAGCGGCCTGCTTTTTCGTTGGGTCAACATCAAGTGGGGTGTACGCTTCCCTGTCATTGAAGATCTGGTTTGCCTTGTTGATGTAGTCGATCTTGTCCATGATTAAAGTTGCGCCACCTTTGTCAGCAGGCCCAATGACTATACTTTCATCTGTTTTCAGTGATTTCAATCCCCTCGCCTCTTCAACTGCTAAGGTTAGATGATACTTCCTTTGCCGAAGGAGACAAGTGGCGCAGCTATGTATGTCCACAGGGACGGTAGAGGTCAGCAGAAAGGATTCAAGATTGGTTAAGAAGTTTGACAGTGTAGCATCGGCATGGCTGATAGGTTTATTTCAGCGGATGTTAGATTCCTTTTGAAAAGATTAACAACCCTCGTCGGCATGCGGTTTTCATTTGTAGAACGGAGAAGAGATTTGAGTTTCTCCTGTAGGTCGGCTCGTTTCTTCTTTCTAGCGTCCTTGGTGGTGGCAACTATCCTTTGCAGAACTTCTTTGAATAGGTTCCCGGGTAGACGTGAAAAGCACCGGTCGGCAATTGTGGCTTCGAAACGGCAAATAAGACTGTGGACGTCGGATATAACGACACTCAAAATGCGGAATCCATATTTGCGCGCGAGTTGTCTTCCAGTTTCATTGGATAGAGTGGGCTTGAATCGAAGTCAATTTGGAAGGATACCACGATCGCGACAGCGGTGGAGGAAGTTTAGGTGTTCGTAACTCGCCGCCTGTCTCTGTGGGAATTTCTTCCAACGTCTGGTAAGGATAAGCGTTTGAAGCCCATAAATATATTAAATAACTGAGGTGGTTTGCATTCCGGAATAGTATAATGAAAAGAAAACGCTCTTCGGGAAATCGAGTTGGACTCGTAAATTGGTGACACCAACCCGTCGTCAGACGAAATAAACAGAAGAGAAAGTGAGCTGGTCGAACTAGATCAGTTGGCGCGGCAGGACAGATAGCAACAAACTACGTAGCTTGTGGCGCTGTGGGTAGAGAGTTAGACTTCTAAGCAGCGCCTGGGGTTTGGTATGGCTGGCTGATGACGGGTAATAAGCCAGAAATGGCTATTACAGTCTCCCCTGTCTTTGGCAGTTATATTATTCTGCCTATATCCTTAACCGCCTTGCGGCTGCTGACGGGGCTCGAGAGTGAGCCCCAAGGCAAAATGGGACGAGTGAGTCCTGTAACCGATCAGTGAAGGTATTATTAAGTTTTCAGTGTTTGAAGTAAAAAAAAAACTGGAGGACGCACCTTTGTATTTGTAGCTTTTCCAAGGACATCCGACTATAATCAGTATTCTCGTCGCTGAGGAGCTGATCCAGGAGGTAGTTAAAAGGACGCAATATAAACGAATCCATATCATTAGCGGAGGTGACTTTGGCGGCAGGTTCGGTGGCTAAAAGTCTCCGATGGAGCTCCTGAATACTGTCTAGTTGTCCGCGAAGGGGCTTGTCACCGCTACGCATTAAGAAATTAACGAGTTCGGCGGCTTTGAAAAGACTGACAAAGGTCAGCTAGGAGAAAAGAGGAGGCAGATGTATAGAGTTTGCGCAAACCGGATTGGCTGGTTTACTTGTTACACATACCCTTATTGGACCATATTTCAAAATGAACCCCCGAAACCCGCTGCGTTTGACACTACAGTAGACATGCTACCTCAGAAAATTTTAATCGATATTCTGATATTTTTTCAAATAGAAAAGATACCTTCAGTAAAATCCCAATATATTTCGGTGAGCTAAAATCCGAATTTTAAGCAAGCTTTTTTGACCGCCTTCAAAAACTACATCCTGTAAAAATAGTCACTTAAATAGTATCATCGATTTTCGATGCCCTTAAAAATTCAATATTTGAGAGAAAACATGCATTAAAGTGTTTTTTTCTTGTACTCATTTGGTAGCAGCATACGTCTTCTTCAAATTTCCTACTTAGAAAGGATAGTTTTCAGTTTGAACAAACTTTTACAATTGCTGAATAATTCTTAACCGAGGCAGTCGTTATACTTACATTTATGTCAGCTATTATGACGTAATATGAACAATTAATTAATGGAGAGAGAGAGAGAGAGAGAGAGAGAGAGAGAGAGAGAGAGAGAGAGAGAGAGAGAGAGAGAGAGAGAGAGAGAGAGAGAGAGAGAGAGAGAGAGAGAGAGAGATGTCCAAACTGACTAAACAAGTATTCAAGCAAACGTTACGTGATCCTGGTGTATCACCCCGACAAAAAATAACTACAATGCACATGAGATGCTGACAAAGACTAGGGAGACTGGAACAGCCGTCTTTAATTCTGAGGTTTCAGGGGTCAAATTTCTCGGTTACTCCACAGCCCCACTTGTCTACACCCCTGATAGACTTACGTGCAATAGATTCTGAAAAGTTTTTCGATTCAAAAAAATTACTTAAGTAGGGTTGTTATACTAATTATCTCTCAGGTAAATTTCAAGATATTTCAGTCACAGCAGGAATCCATCTTTTGAACGAGCTTCTATCTGACAACCTGCAAAATTATACGCTTTAAAAAATGACTACTTAAGTAGCATGTTGTTTTCTCAAGAGGCATCCACGCATGGCGGACAAAAGACCGCAGGCCTATGGTTCTGGCACGCTGGTTCGATCTACTGGGGAACAGTGGTGCCGAAAGGGCGGCTTCTCACTCAACGTCACATCTAAACCAGGAGCGCTGGCTCACGGCTGTAGGGCTCCGTGCTTGATCTTGGTGAGTCAAGGGACTGGATAGGGAAGTAATGCTGGCAATTCGACCACAGCGAACGACAAAGTTCACTGTGTGCCACACGAAGTGGGCGCAGAACAGTGACTTGCGCGGCATCTACTGCACACTCCCCTCCACCCCTCACCTGTCTGATTCCAGTTGCCAGACTGTGTCAGGAAAACTTGAGGCGGGCTGAGGTAGTATTAAGCATATTGCGAAGTAAACACATAGTAAACAGGGCACTTACGAAGGATGTGACATTGCTGAAAGCCGGTACCCGAGCGCTAGGTGTGCGTGATTGAAGGGGAAGGTGGGGGGGGGAGCAAAAAAGACAATGAAGCAAACATTCGTCATAACAACAAATTGGGGGGAGGGGAAATTTATCTCTTGGATCGCCCAATGGGATTTTTCAATAAACGAATCTTCAAATCAGCAGATATTGTTGCCATGGCAACAAGAGCAGCAGAAGTACAAAAAGGAGGCAGGTAAATGAAAGATTTTCGAGCTGATTTCGGCAAGCTGATCAGTAGCAGTAGTTGCCAGCATAAAATTAAAAAAACCTGGCTTAACTACCTTTTGTTCAGGTGCCGTCCGCAACCAGGTTGGGATGGACGAAAACTATGACCTGGATATCACTGCGGTCCAATAGTTAAATACTTAGTAATGAAAATAAAGTGATGATCGGACAAGGACTGCAGGATTACGAGAATGGTGGTAATAAGTGGTACAAACGCAAATGACAAATAACTATTTTCGCCAATCAAAAGTAAAATTACGGTTACAAAACGCGAGCGCGAGATTTGAAATATTGGAAGGTTGGACGGTAAAAGGGCGGAATAAATGAAGGCAGAAAACAGTGATTAGATTTTCCAGATGAACCGATTCGAGCACGTGGTAAATATAGCGTTCAATCTGACTCTCGTGATGTCTATGACTGAAGATATAATTGAAGTTGACGCTGGTAATCTAACCCTTAACAACTAGACCTAAATCTATGTCTAAAGCCTAAGTTCAAACGTAATGTCAACACTCAACCCTTATCCTAGTCCAAACAGTAGTCCCAACCCATAACTCTCTAACGCAAAGACGAATGCTAACCCTAGTGGTAACACTTGAGCGAAGCGTGAGGAGGAAGGAATTAAATTAAGGGGTTCAATTAAGCCTACCTAAATGACATAAGTAGATACTATGCGGGTCCACGTACCCATCCGTCAGCTAAAAATTACCCAGGGAACGAAAAGTTTTGTAGTGAGTACGGATACTTCCATAATCAGAAATTAAACCGTATTGGAATATAGACAGGCTTGACGCAGGCCCAAAACGGTAAAGGTGAAGTTGGATAGGGTGGAAGAGAAAAATGACTGATAACGGAAATCCTCGGGCTAGTCATAACCGACTTCCGAGGCACTTGAATATAAGACTCCAAAGCTAAACACGTGTTACTGAGGCAATCTAAATAGATGCTTACACAATCCATTGAAAAGAGATTGTCTGTTAGGGAAATAATTTCTTTGGTGACTAGTTAATGGCGAACCACGGACTGTTTAGGAGTTTCTGAGGGTGTGGGTGTCCATTCGGACAGATAGAATGATGTCACAATAGTGATGAGATGCGATCAGCCAAATCTTCTCCTCTACTAGCAAGAATTTACGTGCTCGACAAAGGGTCAAGGCACCAGCAACGTAAAAGTAAAAAGTAATCAGCTAGTAATTTGGTCTGCCCTGCGGAAACGTTTACTTCAATGTGGGTTTAACATACAACTTACATCGAGGGTGGTTAAGACACATGTCTTTCCCAGTTATACTCAGCGACGGTTCAATGAACCAAAACAATCAGCAGCGTAGCAGATACGTTGAACAGAGATACGGCTGCTTAGTGATACGATGCACTGCAGACAGTTTGACTATCATGGTAGACGATGTTCCCAGTGCGCGCCAAGGGGCGGCTGTAGACAATCGATTTAGTTCATAGTGTATCAGACGTTCGCAGTTTTACTGCACTCTCTCCAACCTCATCCGTCGGGCACGGACAGAAATAAAGTGTCAAGACTACTGAATGTACACTTGCGTGCAGTGACTGACAATATTAAACAATCCACCTACACATGCCACACACCACGTGGTCCCCAAAACATCTATCACAGTTTTACGAGAACGAGCCTGATTTCGCGCATGAGAGTGCCATTGAAGAAGGAGTCATTGCAGCCTGACTTTCAATCTTCAGAAGTCGGCAGTGCTCCAAGCCACGACTGTTAGCACTCCGTGTAAGATTGATCATAGCAAGCAACTGGTTGATGTGTCGTAGGGGTGGGGTTCCTCATAGACGGCTCTAGTTTCGGCCAGAAGGAACTAGCTGGAAACGAACAAGGTGGATGAGAAGACGCTAACGGAAACATAACTGGACAACTGGTGGACCAGCGATCGTGTTGTATAAGCAAAAATTCCGCCAACAACTGGTCGGAAAGTACATCTGCGACGATAGACCTATGCGTGGTGTTTCAAACCACCTAGAAACTCAGGCAAAGGCCTTCCACCACTTAGTCTGGTCACATGATCCCAGGGTCTCAAAAAAGAGTGTTAAGAAAAACGCGATGAAACCGGTTTGCAGGGAAAAATAGGGAGAAAATCGAGGGCATGGGGTACAGAAACTCACATCTCTAAAAAGGCCACATGAATGGCATTGGACGAGACGAAGAGTCCAGATAAATTCCTGTGGAAGGCCATGGAGTTTGATGGTGGAGATATTATAGGTTTTGCCTCGCTGATAACTAGAAACAACGAGATTGAAGATTACAGAAAGACTGTTTAGCACACACAGAAATGGTGGTGGGAAGCTCACATGACAGGCATGAACAAACCTCGATTCGAAGATTGGAAACTTGTGTAGAACAGATGACCATCCACGGAAGCGAGATAAATCTTATTTTTGACAATGGTCACGCCTGGTGGACAAAAAAGAGGTCGAAAAGTAAATATCTTGTGTTGGGATAACAGAAGAAGGAAAATGAAGTGTACCTGAAATTGGCTTTAAAATGCCATCCGCGTGAATAATGCGAGTATTGCTGATGCATACTGCTCGGCTCACGACCATCACATTAAGCTGGCAAACGACAACTCTATTACCGTAGGCCAGACAAAGAATACCCCTAGCTGGCGCATAGCAGGCGTCCTGACAGGTAATGAATTCGGTAGACTTGCAGAGCATCACTTCATTGACCTAAATAAAACAGTAAACTTGTTGGTACTTTTTTAATTTCAGTAGGAAATATTGAAAAAATGGTAGAAGAGACGCACCATAGTTAGGCCGAGTTTGCCATATGCCACACAATAAGCGCCGTAGTAAACACCAATCACCTTGCCATCGGTGAAACCCAAAATTAGCAAAACTGGAAAATGAAGTGAAATCGATGGTGATAGTGCAGGTTTCCGGTGGGGGAATTAAATGAAAAAGTTGGAAGGTATTGCCAACCTCAAAAAGTGGACCTGGGTAGAAACTTACAATTAATATCACTAAAATCAACGATTTTTACAAAATTTGGCTTCGCTGGCAGATCCGGTGGATTGTATGTCTGGAAGTAAGTCCTGTTAATGGCCATGAGACGAACATTCTTCCTAGAGGGAGAAGGACAGTACGCATAAACATAATCATTACAGATAGGGACATCTGACAAAAGTATTAGAGGCATTGCAAACTACAGGGGACGAATCGCCGAATGCATCAAGCCTCGGTTTTTAGATAATCTCAAAATTCTTACAGGGCTGACCCTAGCTCTGATGAGAGATCGTTACGAATGTGACTAACAGAAATGGTAAAATCAAATTAGACCCGGGAGTAGTGAAAAAAAGCGAGACCGGCACACAACCAACCAACCTGAGAACGATGACGGTTTTAAATAGCTTGTGGCTGAAAATAACAACCCGACGTGGACAGACAAGTTATTGGTTCACGCGCTGGTCATAATTCTAACTGATTTGGTCTTCAGCAGCGGGCATCAGTGATGTCAGGCTATTGACAATTGCTGAGTTGAACTCTCCATCTGCAATACCAGAAACTGAAGCTCCGAATTTTCTTCAGGCCTGACCTTACCAGCTCTGCCCATTTTTCACATCGACCACAATGGCAACGGTGCAACTTACTCGTACAAGGTACAGTTGTGATCAAACCTGATTGAGCCGGCCCCGATGATGTCAATGATTGCGCCTCTTCACACGTGACGAGTTGCGGCAGCAGATCTGGCTAGACAGCACGAGCCATTTTCTATGCCGGTGATCGAATACCGAAGGTCTAAAAACCACTTTCATGTTTTGAAGAACTGTATCGAAACGGGCTTTGAGTAAACCTCACCGTATATGTTTCCAGGTGGGCAACGGAGCCGTATTGAGGACAGCAGCAGCAGCACTAAGCTCGTGAGGCGGAAGACAACGAACGTGCCCAAACCACCTCAGGCGTCTAGCTTGAAAGGTCGAGATATCCTCACGATGTTGTCGCAGCAAGCACGGACTGTCCCCCTTTGAAACGCGGTCGGTGTACTTCATAGGGAGGATGATTCTCAAGCAGTGGTGGCACGGCCCATTGCGACATGTTGACTCAGAGAGTCAAGTAGCGTACGCTGCAGTATCGAGCGCGTGATATTTTTGCTTACGCCTGCGGCAGTTCTAATAATCGATATTTGGTCTGCAAGATCTTCTCACACACGAACCGGCCAATCAATGACAGGCACGCCATAGCCCGTCACAACTTGGAACGCGATAGGCTGGAATATGCCACAACTCCCAGGAGTTCAAATAAATACGGCGAGTTGGATAAGAGTGAAATCCCCCCTTGTATCTGCAGTTGAGAATAGACTCCTTGTTTCCCGAACCGGCTCGCTTTCTCTTCCAACTACCCGTCGGGATATAACAAGGGGCCGTCAAATACCTCCATGTTTCGCTCATCTTCTATGCAAACAGCCCGGCAATGACAACCGTGGAGAAGAACTTAGCGGACAGAGGTTGTCAAGCGCAAGTGCAGGAATTGATAATTTTTTAAATACTTCTTCCTTCTTCAGGAATGCTATTTAAAGAAGTCGGTGTTTGCTACCAAATGAACGCAAGACCGACTATTTGTGTGCATTTTTTTAAAAAAATATAGTTGAATTTGAAAGTGTATTAAAAAAACGTTGAAATCCACGATACTTGAATATTCCCTTTGTACTGAGCTCAGTTTTCGCATGCGGTCAAAAAAGAGGTCATTAGGTGCCTCAAATATCAAGGGATGTCTCAAGATCATGCTCCACACCATGGTGATGCAGGGACGGTGACTTGCGCGTGAATTAGTTTTAAGTGATAGAAGCCTTGCGCTGCAGCTACCGCACCCTCTCCTCCTCCCCACCTGAGCCCGGTGTCAAGACAGAGTCAAGAAGACCGAAGATGGGAGAGGGCGCAGGTGGTTGGCGTGGTCGGAGCCAACCCTGGGTGTACCACCACACCTGACTCGGATCCCACGGAGTGAGAGTGCCATTAAGGCCATATTAAGAAGGAGCAATTGTAGCCTGACTCTCAGTTCACCAGTCGTTCATGGCGCACAAAAAGTACGCACTGGGCCGACCACGCGGTCCGAGTTATCCCATCAGTTGGCAACCTTCCAAGCCACGGCTTTTAGCGCAACGTTTTAAGCGCGTCAGATTGCTTATAGCGAGGAAAATGCGCTGACACAACCCTCTGTTCGCAGCATAAAGGGAAGGGAGGAGGAATAGACGAAACCTTCACAAACTTCCAGCTTTTTATCTGGCATGAATCAAACGGATACGTCCCACTGAACAAAATGGGAAATTTTGTTTTGCTGCACTCACGTCGAATTTCTGGCGTTAAAAAACTATGCGTTAGCACGTAAGTGAAGCGTGAATGCAATGCTACAATGGTGGTCAATTTTCCATAAGCAGACACGGCAAACCTATCGTTCGTTCCACGTAAAGTAAGAACTGCGCATACCGGAGACGAAGAAGGATAACTTGGCTGAAAGAAAACAAGTTTTTGGTCTTCATACATCGGTCACATATCTACTGACCGGCAAACAAAGTTCAAGGAAAGCACACTTCCAATAGGCAGAATGATATTACCGACAAAGACGATGGAGACTGGAATGGCCATTTCTGGCTTATTAGCCGTCATCAGCCAGCCATACCCAACCCCAGGTGCTGCGGCGCCCAAGGCTCGAACTCGCGACCTGTTGGTTAGAAATCCAAAGCTCTAGCCCACTCCGCCACGAGCTCGTCTCGTTGTTTTCCATCAGGAATATAAACAATGGTAGATGGGCGCTCACCGATCGGTTACAGGACTTACTCGTCCCGTCTCGAGCCCCGCCAGCAGCCGTAAGGCAGCTAAGTATATAGGCAGAATAACATGACCGACAAAGACAAGGGAGGCTGGAATGGCCATTTCTGGCTTATTAGCCGTCATCAGCCAGCCATACCCAACCCCAGGTGGTGTAGTACTCTGGGCTCAAAACCGCGACCTGTTGGTTTGAAGTTCAACACCCAAAACCACTGCGCTACGAGCTCGTTGTCTTGTAGGTTTCGATCGGGAATATTAACAAGGGTAGATGGGCTGTTGCGGGACTCACTTGTTACGTTTCCGATCAAAACTGGCAGGACAACGAGCTGGTGGTGCAATGGGTTAGTGTTGGACTGCCAACAAATAGGTCGCATGTTCGAGCCTCGGGTTCCGCAACACCTGGAGTCAGGTATGGCTGGCTGATGACGGCTATTTAGCCAGAACTGACCATTCCAGTCTCCCTTGTCTTTGCCGGTAAGTTCATTCTGCCTGAAGCCCTAAACGCTCTGCGGCTGCTAGCGGGGAGCCACAGTGAGCCCCAAGGTACAATCGAACGAGGGAGTTCCGTAACCAATCGGTGAGCGCCCATCTACTTTACACTGAGGAAATATGACGATTGGGTGTCTTGCAAATAAGCGGAAAACGTATCCCTGCCTAATCTCCTTGAATAAAACAGGCAATTTAATAAAGAGTTCTATCAGTCTTTTAGTTATCAATTTACGTGAACCCAGTTTTCAGGTTTACTACCGGAAAATATGAAGTACGGGCAAAATGTTCCATGGAAAGAAATGCTCGCCTCAACACTAGTGGAGTATGGTTAGATGATACACAGTGACGGACTTATGTCATGAAATGTTAATCAACGCTCTGAAATGCGGTATCGACTTGGAAGGTTCACTTACGTGGCGATATAATATTGATTATCATGCGGCATAATTTCATGATATTTCACATACGACAGAATTTTAGCTTTAAAAAGCAGTTCTTTTGCACAACCCCGAAATCAGAACTTTATAAAAAGTGAGCCCTTATGCAGTATGCTATTTTTAGACTTCTTTTCAATGTCAATATAAATTCAGGTAGGTTTTATAGAAAAATACTTAGTTTTAAAAAGATTTCTCTAATGATGAGCCGTTTAAGACATCGTATCTGTCCGTTTAATAATGTACCTTATAAAGTACACAGCGTAGACCACAGTTAGTGCAATTTTTTGAGATTTATGTGGTATCCTCTTAATAAAACAGGGACACTTATGATTTACTTCACACGGAATATATATATGGCTTTTTGAATGAAAAGCCTGAGAGAAAATTTAACGGCAGAGCGTGTTTAAAATTATTCGGCAATTGAAACCATTTTAAAACCGAAAAATATTCCTTCCACGAGTCCAAAATTTGAAGAAGAGGTGATTTTCTACAAAATAAGGTACATTTTTCAACATTTTTCACTACAAATATTTGAATTTATAAGGTCATCAACAATCAAAACATAAAAATGCATATTAACTAATCAATCCTTTTTTACCAAGTGCGGTTTCTGCATTCGAAAGCTAAAATCGTTGCATGTCTGGAAGATCATGGAAACATGTCTCATTAGAAATTATATTACAACCCCCACCCAAGTAATTTTTCCTAATCAGCAAGGCATTTCAGAATTTCGGTTAAAATTTCTCGAGATAGACCAACTAAGGTATGTCCACTGCAACTTAGGATTGATTACAAGTTCGATTGGAACTGGTAGGCCTCAAATGGAACGGATGTACTTTAGGTTGTAAAGTGAAAATGTAAAAGGAGTAATTTACCAGGACACCAGCGGTGCTTGAATATCCCAAAAGGTGAGGGTGCCAGACCTGTGAAGGGCAACAAAGAAGGCACCTTTAGTAGTCTCTTTATTGCCAAGTTGCACCTCCCGCAGACGTTGCGACCAGGAGGTCTGCATGAAACTAGTGTCGAGCACGCCAGAAAAGTACTCCTCAACCGAGGGACAGTAGGTGATTTCGGCAAAATTCGCCGGGTCGGTCTGAGACTGAGGGCAGAGTTCGTCAACGAGGGTTTTCAGTCCGGGCTGTGGATCAGCTAGCATGTCCAGACCATGATGATGCCAGCACTCGTACCAAATGCCGGAAATATCCACCAGCTAAAAGAGACAGGGATGACCAGGGCCTATGGCAGAAGTTTGACTTACGTTCTGCCAGCTATCTGCTGACTTTCCACAGAGCAGGAGTTGGTGATTTTCGGTAATGCACGAAAAGATGCACCTATAGAGAAGCATCAGAGAGAAAAACGTACTCTTTATTACGACCTACTGACAACGTTTCAGTTGATATGATATTCAAGATACAACAGACTGCCACAGTGCAGCAATGCCAATTCCTAAAACGCGATACTGTCAAAATACCATTACTACGACCAAAAAAGTATAGGGGACGATAGGACAGATCACAGCGGGTCTACGTGGTACGCACTCCATCCGACAGTTCGACCGTCGTATTTCGACGATGTCTACCGTATGCTCCATGGGAAAAGGGATCAGGGACGGTGAATTGTGCGTGATTAAGTTTAAATTGAAAGTGGACATGCGCTGCATCTACCGCACTCTCTCCTCCTCCCCCACCTGAGCCCGGTATCAAGATAGAGTCAAGAAGACCGGAGGCGGGAGAGGACGCAGGTGGCTGGCGCGGCCGGGTCCCCTAAGACCTAGCCGCCCCTAGACGTGCCACCACACCTCCCATGTTCGGCATTTGTTAGCGGAGCGCAACTCGAATAACGCATGCCGTGCCCTGATGTGGCCCCCGTGTTGGTCCAACGCATCTACCACGTGGCCCGTTTAGGGAGCACGCACTCCATCCACGAATATTTAAAGTGACGTTAAAAGCCTACTAAGTGCTACATAGTAATCCTTGTTTACGGATTTAGCATCCCAAATGAGCGCTCTGCACTGAAAACATTGAAGGGGGGAGGGAGAAAGAAGCGTAGAAGAGGAAAAACAAGGGAGATCGGATTCTCTTTCTACCATTCTCTTTGACTATAGTGAACGCGATACTTGCAAGCACCATAATTATCTGTGTGTGAATGGCTATTAATAAAATGCTGTTGACAGTCACGATGATGACTGAGATGGGGGGGAGGTTTAAGTTACTAATAAATCTAAATCACACCCCCATATTACAAAATACGAAGCCTGTGGTTAGGCACGGTGCATGAAACAGAGAAGTAATAGGTTTGCAAAACAGATATCAAACGGGCTAGTCAAAACTCAATAGCTGAGGTATGCCACATAAGCAACAGAATCGTTTCACGTGCATTAATAAAATCCATTAACATTGAAACAGTAGCAAATGTACAAATTAATACGCGCCTTCCGAATTGATCCAAGCCGGAGGGACTCCACGAGGCTGCACGAAAACTATATCGGACATAAGCTTTAGTGTCGCGAGGCTTAGACTCCGCGCTGACGATAGTCCGGTTGCACACTGACAGAGCATGACGACAGAAGTCCTTTAGTTCGGGTTGATCTGAAGAGGATAGGAACCAAAGGATGGGGATCTACCACTGCTTTTTATCTGGTCGATATCTGGTCGCAGCATCGCATTTCGCAGTCGAGAGGATGGCAGAAAGAAGTCCATGCGATTATAAACTGACTGATCAAACGGCTCGATACGGAAGCGTGGGGACTTAGATGTCAGAGAGAGAGAGAGAGAAAAAAGTGTATATTTAAGCGAAGCCGAAGCAATGAGGAGGAAGAAGCAGGCTCCGTTATGATGAAATATTCAAAGGAGGAAATGCATTCATTACAGTCAGCAGCTGACCAAAACTTGCACTCGTGGCTAGACCTCAAAGAGAAAATGGATGAGAAGCAAACGAGTAACTATGGCTGGTAGTAGAAAACGGAAACTTTGGTAGCTCAAGCAAATAACCCGGATACGACTTTACTCTCGCGGAAAATAATTAAGATGAGCCAACCGAGAATAAATATATGCGCATTGAACGGGTAGGACAAGGGCATCGAAACCCCCGAACCAAATTCTAGAGAGATTAGCGGTAGTGATAGGACACTGGAACGGGCGCCCATCCTGGACTTCAACGCAAGACCGCCATTATTACGGGAGGCTCTTATTCCCGTGTCTTGCCAGAGAAAATTTAAGACTATATGCGCCTGGTAGATCATCAAATTAAAAAAATCTTCAAGGCAACAAAGATGAAAATGCAGTGAGCCTAAGCTTTCTCTAGAAGCCCACTTTGCAGATTTCCCTCTCATACTACAGGACGGCAGCAGAGGTGGCAATGCAACAGGCAAAAAAGAAGATCGAAAGCCGGAGGCCTCACAAGGCTAACCGATCGCTAACCAAGAAACAATGGATGGAATATAAGTACGAACAAGGATAAACTAAGTTGAAAAGCATTGAAAGTGCTCTTACATAGATTCCGATGGCATCTTTGAATCCAATAAGGAAGTCGCCATCTTCGGATACGGAAAAAATTCCATTAGGCACTCTTCCCGAGGGAATCGCAAGGCGCAGAATATCCGGTACCACGGACATTTCAGTCTTGAGAAACTCGAAGAAAACGGGGCTGCAGAAGAGAAAGCCATTCGAAAGGTTAAATATCAGAGATCCGTGAGGTAGCGCTCTATTCCATTATACTAAAAAGGTTGCTATAGTCAAACGGTAAACACATGTGATCTCGATACACTTGCTCCGATCCCAGCGTCATGAGCATTTGTAACGGACCAGAACTTTCATAGAGTTGTTTGAATGCAGTGAACACTTTACGGGCGGATCTGGGATGATGATGATGATGACGACGACGACAATGTTGATGCTGGTGGTGATGATGACGATGATTAGAGCCAGTGCATTTCCCTCTTAACCACCGACTCCCTCTCCCGCAACTCGTCTCAAGTATCTTCTTTCACTCTCCGTCGGCACCTAGGGGGCCCTTTCATAAAGATTCCCACAGCACTGCATTCCTCGAAGATTTTTTAGTAGGCATGTCGGTGACACCTCGCTATCCTGAAAGATCATCATTTTGTGGTAACTCATCTTCTTGTACATGTAACCATTTCTACATATACGTAATTCCATTCGGTTTCTATTATCCACTTACGGTCATCGAGATCTTCCTCTACCTTTTCGCCTGGATGAGTGAAGTGGCGTGTTGAACAACGCTCTTCAGCTCGATCTAAGCCAGGATTTATTTCCAGTGCTGCATGTTACTCGGCATGTGCTACCCCCGATGTTGTCGGCCGCTACACAGTGAAATGATGACTGCTGGTCAACACACGTGCTCCCCTAAAATGGGCCACGTGAGACGATAGACAAACACGTCGGGAAGGGTGGGGGCAGATCAGGACACGAAACGCGCTACCGTGGATGCACACCCCTTTAATATGCCACACAGGGAAGGAGCGCGGCGGCACGCTTAAGCGCAGGCTTACGCCGCGCCAGCCACCGGCACCTGACCCCACCTGCGGCCATATTTCGAGAGACACCGCCCCTTTTCATCAAACTGAAAAGACTAGTATAGACAGTGCAAGAACTGTGACCGCCACGGAAGCAGCTCCACTTACCCCGATTCCGGCGTTCTGAACACTGACACAAGGACCGTTAAATAGCTTACCGGTCAGCATATGCTTGGGAGTTTCTTTACTGGTATGTTGCGGGATGCTGGCAAGGGGAGTTCCCTCACTTAGGGCAGGCTTTCACAACAATCAGTCTTAATAGCTGGCACTTTGACCTATAAGACAGACTATTCAACGTTCAGAAATCCAAATTTGGAGGTGCTTCCAAGGCCCGCTGTACTGAGATCAAGCCTTATAAAACAACACAAAACTCGTAGGAGACACAGTGAGATTGCAAACCGTGAAGCACCATTAGACCAGCTCAATTGCCTTGAGGTTGATTTCTGACGAACTACAGCGTTAGGGATTGCAAAGTTTTCTGGATAGCTGGTGCGCTGCATCGGTTACAGTTAATTAATTAATCACTACGCGAGCGGACACCTCACAAACAGCGAACAGAATGTCACCATTGCCTGCAGCCAACCATCAGACACGCAGCCTTCAAAATATCGATAACAAGAAACGTTTCTGCGACGTTCGGCTTTCTTCAAACACTCGGCAGTGGGTTATGCTAACAAACTTTTAAGGAAAAAAAGGATCAAAATAAGTCATTGTATGAAGACCAAGGAAAATATCAAGAAATTAGTGTGTGAGAAGCGAAAATAAGGGCAAGGAATTGCACAACAAAGCAGAATCGATGAATGTCGTGCACACTAGATTTCGAGTGTAAAACAGTCGACAAACAAAAATCACGTGGAAAAATTGAAACAAGTAGTATCCACAGCCAGAAAAGTGAAATAATCGACTTTTTGGCCAATTAGAAGATGTTTCTTATGATTGCACCGGCTATCGACAGAAACAAAGCTTTCTTACTCCATAGCCCTTAGCGACAGCGTTTTCTTGATTCGAACTTGCGTCCTGAGTTTAGAAGACTCGCTGCACCAAAGTGAGGTAAGCCTACGATGCAGGCATACGAAAAGACACAAAGACGAAAACGGCACTAAGCCTGCTAAGAAAGACTGCATCCACAAATACTCCCTCGAAGTAACAAATGTGAGCACTACACATTCAACAACGCACATGAAAAGTGGTGTGGAAGAACAGTATGCAAACTGGCTACTCAATCAGGAACGCACTTTTGGTATTTGGTTCTGAAATATGCGACCGTTCCCGGACCCTGGTGCCCAAAATTCGACGGCACACAGTCTTCATCAGCACGCGAGTATCTGCTGCCTGGAAATTCCGACTCAAGCGCTTGGGAAATAAATACTCTAGGAGTTCAATCCAACTTCAACCTATACCGCAGCGTCTTACGGGCCCCTTCTGGTATCCACGGTGCGGCGATCCCCTTGACGCAGAAAGCGAATCATGAACTGCTTGCATGGGAACCAGTCAATGACAGTAACTGAAGGGCCACATTCCGAATATCTCTGCGTCCCCTCTATGTACATTATATGGCGACCAGCGCGATAAAGAGAACGTTTACTCATATTTGCAAGAGCTATTTGAAAGGCTTCTTCGCCGTGATCTGCTGATTGTTACTTCGGATTAGAATGGTCTTGTGAGACCCCCAAAAAAGCCGGATTCCGGGTTAGAAATGGATTTGCAGATAAAATACTCACACAGTAGCACACTGCAGTTCCACCATGACCACAAGCAAACCAAGGCCGGTCACTGTTGCCCTCACCACTGCGTTGAATACCATTCCTTTCGAGTCCGCTAGGTGAATAATGGACCTAGATGGTGTTTCGGCAAAAAACATTATCGCCATAAGCAATGCCCACTAACGCTCCCCAAATGAGCGAGTCCTGGTCTAAAACAATACGTCCAAATCATCTCATGTCCCATTTAAGTTTGACACGGTCATATTCGACTGACCGGCCAACGTTATCACCTTGCATGCCTCAAGCTTTGCCTTCCTACAGGAGCCACGGGTAAATGAAGTCGCAAAATCGGTCAGTTTATCCACAAACGCAGGGAAAATAAAAGTATTTTCAAGTTGCGTCTTTAACCAGAAGACATCCTTCAAGATTAGTGACGAGGAACAAGCAGGCAGTCTTAAATACCTTGGGGCGAGGCTGTTGCCAAAGAAACAGAGTAAGGACGACATTGTCTTCCGAATTGATGGTGTTTGCAGGGTTTTCTCGATCCTTTAAGAATGTCTGTGAGCTCGACGCGACATCTGCATCACCATGACAATTCGCGTATCCCTCCAACCCGTCCTCTACGATTGTGAATGCTAGACTGTGGAAGATGTGCGAGAGCTGGGAGTATTTTGCCACCGCTGCCCGAGGACCATCCTTAAAATTAATTACACTGACTCTGCCTCAAATAAGACAGTCCACACTAACTGCAGCAATATCTTGAGGGTATTTCAGGCCAAGTAAGAAAGACGACTGAGGTGGTTTGGTATATAACTCGCCATCTGACTCATCAGCTTAGGGCTGCTGCCCTCAATCCGGCGTCGTTGCCCACCTAGAGACATCAAAGAAGAGATAATTTGAAACCTATCTGAAAAGTCCGGCAGGATGTGAAAGTGGTTGTCAGACAATTAGTATTCGGCCTCCATCGCTGGATAATAGGACGGATCGAGCTGACCAGATCTGCTGCCACGGATCGCCACGCGTGGAGAAGCACAATACGTGACTAGCAAAGCCAACTAGATTAGACATGAGCGCAGTCATACGAAGTTCAATGGTTTGTGAGTAAAGCCCACGAAAAAAAAACAAAATACCGAAAAACAAGCATATATACAGTCATACAACGCAAACACTGTCTCATCCCACAAGATCCCGTTTATATTTCTCCGTTTTGTGTAGTTTATGAGTGAATTGAGCAGTCTTTAGCTTGAAAGTTAGCAAATATTTTAACATTAAAATCAATAAAATCAAGGTGTTTGTTTAATTCATTTTACGTTGACGCAGAGAAAGGTGAATTAGCAAACAACGTTTAATAAAGCTAATTTAAGGATTTGCAGTTGGAGCAATTGTAAACACGAGCCACACCCAATAATTTCATTACAAATGACGGTCAAATTAAAAAAATAATCGAATTTTAGAAACTGAACGTCTGAATATTCAGACATTGCGACCTACGCCGTCAAATTCGAAGACTAGGAAAAAATAGATAATTCCATTAGAACTCCTGCAGACTAAAAAAATAGAAAAAGGCCATAGAAAATAGATAAAAGTCAATATTCAACGCCAGTTTCTGCGTAAAAAAAGAACTGCATAGAGGTTACTCTAATCTTCATATTCACAAACGTGAATTCACGTCGCCGCTTACTTATTTAGGTAATTCAAACACGTATTGGTCTCAAATACAAGCCATTGTACAATTGAGTTGCAGGATATCTATCATTCCATGTTAAGCCTAATCAATAACGATGTTATTTCTTGTCAAAAAAGCGGCATTGGGTACATGTGAAGCGTAGCTCAATTGAATTGTAAAAAGCCTTCCGCCTTGGAAAATTGCCGGAAAGCCAATTTGAATCAACGCGTTCTATAACTATATAAGTTTTCTTGACCAGTATCCAGGAAGCCAGGCTCATTCGTTCTAGACAATTTAAGATAAAAACTCCAACGGAAAATCTTCATCAACTTTTTACCGAACTGAGACATCGGCTCATCGAAGGGGAACAAAAATTGGTTATTAACAACAACCAAGTGATGCATCGTCCATTGATCTCCCCCTGGAGAGGTACGCTCCGGATGACCAAGCAGTCAACTCAGTAAAAAGGGGCTCGCGCCCACCCGTGAGCCCTTCCCGGGCAAACTGATAACCAACGTTCATATACACCAATGCACAAAGTAATTTTTTCGAAGCTTGACGAGCTGAAGATTCATGTCTGTGAACTATCTCCCGATATAATTTCCCTAACAGAAACCTGTTTGTCCTAACACGTGGATGACGAGGAGTTAACTATGCCTGGCTGCGAACTGTTAAGAAAAGACAGGGAAGGGCGTCAAGGAGGAGGCGTACTCACATATGTGAAAAGTGAACTTACAGTTTTAGACAAATTGGATACACTTTCGTCTACTTCTGAGGCGATATGGCTATCCATAAAAGTACCAGGTTCATCAAGTCTAGATGTCCTGACACTCTACCATTCACCGAGAAGAGACCACGTAGCTGATTCTTTCCTGCTAGAGGAGATTGAAAATATTGCTACACGGTCGGATATCCTGATCATGGGTTACTTTAATGCGCCTGACATCGACTGGAGCTCGGCCTACGCACATAGATCTGATCCAGCCTTTGACAGTTGCCTTCAAAGCTAACGCTTCTTCTCACCCAGCTCGTCATTTTATCCAACAAGGGGTACGCGAAGGACTACAGGCCAATTGTATGGACATCATTCTCACAAAGTCACAGGAAAGCATCGATGGAGCGCCATGTGTACCACCGCTAAGTAAAAGTGACCACGTGGTACTGCAATGGGAGTACTCGCTATTTTCAATACCCGAAAGACCTACACCAGCCAGAAGGAATATATGGCAAGTTTATTCCGATGCAATTAGGGTTGAAATCACGCGCAATCAGTGGGAACCTTTATTCTTTGGAAACATAACCTAGAACTGAGGAACGTTCCGGGACATACTGCACAGGCTCATTGAAAATCACTGTCAAATTTTGAGAAAGAGGTTGACGAACAGACCGTGATGGCTTACGCAGGCCTTAAAAATCGAAGCTAACAAAAAGCGGAGATTGTGGAAATAATCGCTTACGGACGGGACTCCTGCATCTCTAAATGCGTATAAAAATCACAGAAATCGGGTTAAGTGCCTTATTGTTAGAATAAGACGGTTTTTCTAAGTGGACCAGCTGAACCGAGCCACAGTGAACGCAAAAAGTTTTACGGTTATCTCAGGCAGTGTACATGGAATAAAGATCCGATAGCACTGCTGAGGACCGCCAAGGGTATGAACTTTTCGGAAGACTGAGCGAAGGCTGATCATTTTTCAGAATTTTTCCGGTCAGTTTTCACATATGAAACGAGATACGATTACCCTGCCGAAGTCTTCGAAGTAAAAACAATAGTCCAGACTATTCAATTCACCGAGACTATTGTCGTCAAGATTTTTTGGGTTAAAGGAATTTTTGTCACCGAGTCCCGATAAAATACTGGCAAATGTGTTGAAAGAGCTCGTCAGAGAGTCATAAAAACTACTCTCTATGCTTTTTCAAACGTCTTTCGAGACCGGAGGTCTACCAGCCGATTGGAAATCCACATGGATTACGCAGCTCTATAAGGGTGGAATTTGGGTCTCCGCAGACAATTTTCGACTGGTCAGCATTACAACGATTTCTGCAAAATTATGGAAAAATAAGTAATCAGCAACTAATACAGTTCCTAGAACATAACTATTTGCTTTCCGAGGTCCAGAACGGTTTCCGTAGAGGTAGATCCTGTGTGACAAATTTGCTCTACTGTTTAGAACGATGGACTGATGTAGTCGAGCGAGGAAATACGTTGCACGCAGTTTATGTAGACTTCAAAAGGGCTTTCGATAGCATGCGGCACCACTGTCTTCTTTATAAACTCAGCCACATAGGACTAAGAGGAAGACTTCTGACCTGGATAAAAATCTTCCTAATTTGTCGCTGGCAAGCTCTTCATATCAGCGACAAACAGTCGGGAAAGGTTGAGATTGAGAGTGGTATTCCCCACTGCTCTGTCCTCGGCCCTATTCTGTTCATTGTCTACATTAACGATAGCGCCAGCGAACTGGACTGCGCTATTGTCATGTGTGCCAATGATCTCAAACTTTGGAGCGTCATTCAAACTGCAATCGACTTTTAAAAAATGTTCCAAGAAATGGCTAATGCCGTTCAATGAGAGCAACATTATACGAGTCGGGAAAAGCAATCCTTCGAATCGTACGGTTTACCGACTAAATTGCATACCAATGAAAGAAGTGGATGCACAAATGGATATGGGAGTCTGTATCACGCCCTCGCTTAAACGCTTTGTACGCTGAGCAAAGATAGCTAAGTCAGCGATGTCGATTCTGTACCTCGTCAAACGAGCTTTTTCAGCCTTCAACCAAAGGGTTCGGCTCCTTTGTTCGGCCGCAGTTGGAACCCGCTATCCAAGCTTGGAGACCCTGGGCGGTGTAGGACATAAAAATTCTCAAAAAGGTCCAAAGGCGAGCAACCAAACTTCTCCTTGGACAGGGCTCACAGCCATATGAAACACGGCTGTCATATCTCAATCATTTTCACTTGCGCTATAGACAGTTTCGGGGATACATGATACTAACATTCCGCATATGACGCGTTCATGTCTGCTGTTTTGTCTCTGACGATTTATACAATTTAGTGACAAAAAAAGAATTTGAGAGGTTATCCTCTCAAAGTTCGTGTGACTGGAGCTATTCTAGACTCTCGGAATTACTTCTTATCCAAAAGAGTGGTCGAAGCTTGGAATAATCCTCCTCTGGAGGTTGTTATGAAAAATCCCTAGAGGCTGTTAAGCGAAAGTTCGATCGATATCACAGTGAGTACTACAACTCGAAATGAAAGCTGCAAGGGCCACGCTAGAAATACAAAGTATTTAGAATACTACTTGCTTTATTTGAGTAACCTTTATTTATGTATGAGTTACATGCTAGGGCTCACGTTCTCTCCTATAATTCCCATGCGAAGGTCCCCGATGTCTTGTTTGCTTCTTTATCTGCGCATCTTGGTGACACCGTGAGTGCTCGCATCAGCCGAACCTGGCGGCCATAATCCATGTGGTCTCTGATTTGTTCTCCCTTGCAGTGAACCGCAGAGGACCGAGGACGATCTGGGCGGATATTTCTGCATTTGTAAAGCAGTCGGCGGACTCTGCAATCAGCAAGGGAATGTCTGACTGCATCTTCCGCACTTCGGGGATGATTCTGGTGACCACGATGCCTCCCTTCCCCGATGGACCCCCCAATGGTGAAAGTTTTTTCTCCTAAAAATCACAGGGAGTTTTGTTTCACTATCTGATCTTTTTCGACTATGTTCCACCCCGTAGACTCATATCAATTGGCCTCGCAAACAAACCAAGATACTATTTTTGATACCACAACACGCATGTACACATAGAGACTTCAAAGGTATCTCACCTATATCTCCCGCAAATAAACTAATAATGATACTGATACTGACAATGAAAATTTTCAGAAACATTTTTAAAAGTGCGAAGGGCAAAATTAAGGTGACACAAACGGCATACTAAGGATTAGAAACGGCTTGAAATTTGCCCGAAGAGGCATGATATAGCGGACCAAAAATGATAAATGCATGCCAAAGACATGCTCGTAACAAATTATTATTCCACAGATATTATTGTGGGACACCATTTTTGCTTTTGACTGAATATGCCTATAAAAAATTAGAACTGCATTGGAACCAAAAAATGTCCTTGATTTTGTAATTTTTTAGGGAATCCTGACAAAGGTAATCGAAATTGAATGACACAGAACATGCATTACGGATACCATTCACTTTGCAATACGAACTATCTAGTTATTTTTTGAAAGTCTACTACCTAAGGCAGGCCTTCCAGGCACTACTCTTCATCAGATTCTTGAATAAGTGAAAAACATGGGGGCTAAAACGTAAACATGGGGACTCTAAATGCGGCAATTATCAGCGGAATGTGGATTTAATACGCCAGAAATATTATCCATTTTAACCTACCCACACATTTGCGTGCAACGTAGTTTCTGCTATGGCTTAATACATCTGCCTTTGGGGTTTCATCGCCTATAGCTGAAGTTGTATGTTTTGGAAAGCTTATGAACTACCTTACACCTTTCCTCGTTTCAATAGGTTTTTTACCTTTTGGAGGAAAGGTAGGAAAGGTAGGATTCTATTAGATTGAGTGATTGCTTTGCAATTTTGTACATGTTTGTGCTTCATGTTTAAAATATGGGTCTGATTTATGATGGTCTCGTAGATGATAAACAAGTGCGACACTCATAAGATCGTCGGTTAGCCCCTTGATTATTACTGTTTAGTTGAGGATTAAAATTATGTTGTTGGCTCTCATTTAACAGACAGCATTTTCTGCTCTGACACTGCATTTTGTACATGTATAATCCGCCTGCCTGGTGTCATTAATCTTTCTTGTGCCCTGACATTAACTTTTGTCTGTTCTTTCAACAGATTCATTCGTATACTAGACAGAACATATCGGCGTCATGTGGACCTTGGTGTCAATAAATTGTTATGCTAAATTGACGAGAACAAGACGAAGGCCTACACATCCAACCTTTCATCAGTCACACCTGGCCTTTTTTCCGCCAGCAGTCAGTCGTAAACCATGTCTGATGAGTGCCTTGTAATTGAGAGAACAGAAGCTGAGCCGACTACATATAATACGCTGCATAAGTTTGCAACATATTCAAAAAAAGTTGTTCTGAAAATGTATTGGTGGCATTCACCGGAACTGACCTCAGGCTTAATATTACTGTTCGGTGAGACAGGTATTATTACTTCGACAAAGACCGTTGAATGTGGTGAGAACGTTAATTTAGGACTGTTGCCTCTTCCTTCATTCGCATTCGATCCCCATTCACTTGGCTAGTACCACACTTCATTTATGAGGGTCAATTTGGTCATTGTAAACGCTTAAGGGTAGCCTCGACTGTGATGAGAAAGAGGCCACCTGACCGGCCTGTAGCTGGGGTATACCATACCTTTTCATCTTTGTAGTTTCTCATGCATGCAGTAATTTAGGAGCCATCGAGTTGTATTCATTAGTTGTATTTATGTATTTCAAGTTATAGCCGGAATTCTTGATAACCATGTTAAAACAAGGCAGTTTGTATTGTCTCAAGTCACAGCAATATACACGCATTTCACATGTTTGAGGCTTATGTTTCGTAGGCAGGACGTGTACGGAGAAATGGAGACAGCACAAATAGGGATTCTGGAAGATACGGCGGAATATCTGAAATGGGAAAAGGTCATAGGCTGTAGGATAGCCAGTCAGTACGAAGGAAGTCTAAACACGCTTCCCTGACCTTGAACGATCACCTGTCGGGCCATGTGGCGTGATTTCCAGACACTACTCTTGACATAAACTGCATCGCTCCACCCCAAGGGGGACAGTACGAGGAAGCGGAAGGAAACAGTAAAGGTAACAATGAATAGTTAGCCAATTTTATCATGGATTTCGTCCTCAAAACGTTGGACGGGTTTACGGATTCGGGTCTACATTCTCTGGGTGGTATTTTTGACTTCTGCGCCGCTTGACGGAATCGGTGGTTCCTGTGCCTCTGAGTTAGTGCTGGAATAGATATAAGAGGAAGGATGGAGAACAAACATTTCAACAGGTGACGTTGGGTTCTGTGTAGGCATTAGACCTTCTGTCCTCGGGCAGCCCGAATCACCATCAAGGGTTGCTGGCAGTTCGAATTTTTCGAATTCTCCACTTTCTGTGTTCGGGCAAAAATGTATATGTGGAAGCGTTGTAGGCAAAACATTATTGTTAAGGTTACTTTATCCAGTTGTGAACAGTTGATTTCTACCTGGCACATAGTTCTTGACGTAAAGGCAATCGGCATCTGGAAACCAGAAGGCATTCGGTGCGTGAGAACAGAGCACACACCATATGGGGATGCATCAAATTTCAGTATGCTAGGCTTTGAAAGTTGTAATGAATCAGGAGTGACGAGGAGAAAAGAACCGCCTTTTGCCTGCCCAAAAGCCGTTTGTGCGATCTCCAGCACAGATGCTTCAGAATTGTAGCCGATTGATTCATAAAAGCGAATAAATTGGGTAAACAATCCAAGGAATGAAGGTCAGTGACTAATATTGTTGGGACGTGGTGCCATTTCCAGCGCCTTGAGCTTATGTTCAAGTGGATGGAGGCCAGTTGTATCACCTTAAAGCTGAGGTTTTCCACCGAGTCAGCAAGAAACGATCACTTATCTTTCTGATATTTTAAACCCAAGTCTTGTAAACATCCTGACAACATGATAAGGTCTCGAGCTGACAATTTATGTGTGCAAATTTAAGGAATTTCCTTCACTAAGATACCAATTAAGCACTGGAATAAATCAGGAGCAAAACTTCCTACAAAGTGTAGTCGTTCGTATCAAAACAAACCCCGGTGCGTATTGATGGTGGTGGCGTCGCCGGATTTTGGTTGTAAACATACTTCAGCCCCAACGTTTTAATCATTGACCACCTGATGGGGGATGCATACCGGTCCTCGATTCGCGAGAGGGGTTAAGGATTTACGTTGTTTGTTGATTTGGTCGTCAGCTTGTAGCTGCCACAGCTACATAACGTGCCATTTGATTTAAGAATAGGGACTATTGGAGCTGCCCATTCCGAAATTTAACACATCATCGATAATTTCCGATTTCTATACATGATCCAGTTATTTTTCTACCTTCCATACAACTGCATAGTGCAGTGAACGGGCTTTGAAAAACCGGGTCCGGAATTCTGATTGAAATTGAAACTTAACAGGTGAACCGCGGTAGTGAGTAGTAGAATAGTCACTGAATAGTTCTTTATGATTCACCAACAGTGAATCTAGTGCGGGGTTAAATTCTATCTGACGTACGTAGGATATCACAGAAGGCACGCACCTAATTCAGTTCCCCGAGATTCGGTTGTTAGCTTTCTCTGACAACATGAACCGACAATACTGAAGTTCTCCATCCTACTCAACTTCGGCTGTTAAGACCCCTCGAATGAAGACGGAAAACCTCTGAAGTGAGGCCTCGTTAATGAGAGAAACAACTGAGTCATTGGCGATTTCTACCTTCATGTGATGGTGTAGGGCGATTGGAGCGGCGTATCGGATGAAAAACTTCGAAGTTTCACCTCACACGTACGTGTTCGTCTTTTGGGGAAACAGACTTTTTCGAGGTGACGGATTTTCTTAAAAAAACCGACAAACTGTCTGATGGTGTCTAAAGTCCGACCAACAGGTATGATATTGACCACAACTTTAGTGGAACGGTAATTCCTTTGAAGGAGTTCATGGTTGCTGTTAAGGTGAAAACCCGGCAGCGAAATTAGCCTGCTCAAGATTTTGCCGTCCCTGCTTCTGCTCATTGGCAATATTATAGGCCTTCTCCCGTAACAAATCCCTCTTCAATGATAAGAGGTTTTCTTGAGCAAGTTCATCGCTTAAACCAACGATCAACTACTGAGTAAACAGTGCATGCTCAAATTCATCGGTCTTGATCTCTTTATGCCCACGGTCCTGTACGGCGAGAGTCAGATTCTTAATAACATCACCACTGGCTTGACTGAACTCCTGACGCATCTGATAAAGGCGCTAGTGGCTCCATAAGACGATACCTTTTCCGCCCCACACCGAATCGAGCTTTGTGAATGCTGTTTTACAATTTGTAGCTTCTTGAAACTTGAGGGTATCAAAGGACCGTTGTCCCATTTCTCCGAGATTAGTCCAGGGAAGCTAGAGGTAGCATCGAGTTTAAGCGTCGGTTACACCATCGGAATCAGTTCACTATAATCTTCAAATGTTTTTTTTTGCCTTTACTAACAGGAGTCATTTAAGGGTTTCGGAAGGTTTTCCGGCCAGAAATATAACGATATAGGCAAGAATAAAGCCACATTCATTTAGCTGTGTCGCCAATATTATGTCTACAAAACAGAAGGCACTGCATTGAGCGTGGAAGGCTGCACAATTGGGGAGTCTCGTAGGCACGGCGTGATATATGGAATGGGAGAAATATCCTAGGTTGCGGGGGAAGGCATTCAGCACAAAGAAAGTGAGAACACATGTCCGTGACCTTGACCCTGCCATTTCACGTGATTTCCAGACACTACGGGCGGCATAGATCGCAGGGTATGTTGCTTCAAATTTATAAATGGATGTCACGACGATGTAGTACGAAGGAGTGCGAGTCATCAGCTGTGTAAGACAATCTTTGCCAAAATGTAGGTTGTTCAGCTTTGAGCTAAGCAACCGAATATGCCTAAGAACACCTCGTTATGTGGTAGTTATGTCCATATTCAAACCAAATGTAAGACGAGAATAGTTTCCGTAGTCTGAGCGTGCACGGTCACTTTTGAACTCAACCGAAAACTGTCAATTTAGTAATTATATCCTTAAAAAATACCGCACACTTGGAGCTTAATTTTTACTCCCTTGGACAAAGACCACACGAAAAAGATAATCAAGCGTTTCCATAGGTTTGTATGGTTGATGCACATGGGCGTATCGCCACACGCTGAGGTAGAAGAACGACGGTCTCTTAGGGATCACGATCGTGACGGACAGCCATCTCAACATTGACCAAATGAAGTTATTCAACCGCTGCACTGTTTATATTTTTTTGATAAGATTCGCGTTCGGGATGGGGAAAGGACCAGCGAATGTGTGGTTCCTGGGAGGAGCGAAATAAGTCATCGGGCCAATGCGTTAAAATTAATATCCAGTCACCTTACAGACTTCTCAGTGGAAACTCCTGCAAAGATGAAAATTAAGTTTATGAAACGCGAGTCTTCCACATATTTAGCGAACCTGTGGATGATTTTTTTATTATTTTTTCAACAAAGTGACCTTTGTAGAGTTTTACGGACGTGTTCTTATGTCTTTGGAAGCTTCATATACTAGAATTCTGTTGCTGATGCATACTGTGCCATAAGGTCGAGGGACTTTACTCCTGAGTTAAACCGTAGTTAAGATCCTCTTTTCAGACAAATAGCTAACCGTGTTGGGTCACTGGGTGCTGGAACAATAAGAAAGAAGTCACATTTGGCCTCTGACGCAGGGAGGAAATCGAAAGGGTCAAATCACGCAATCAACTCGTCTTTTTTAATTAAAGTAAATTTGAAAATATCATTGCAGGGCGCTCCTCACAGACATCGAACTAATAATAAAATGGAAAGGATGGGAGATAATGAAGATGGGGATCATCTATGTATTTAGTCTCAGTCAGCTTTCCTGACAGATATGTCATCTTGTAGTTTATCCATTCGTTGCGTTTTGAGTCCTGAAATGTACAAAGCATCTTAAGTGCATTTTATTCTGTCCAATCACAAAATGTCAATTGGGTTGTAAGATGCTAGTGTCTGAAAACCCAAGGTTAACTGGCAACGTTTAACTCAAGTGGGGACAAGGATCAGACCCTTGTTGTTCGAATACAGGCAAAAAACAAAATTTTAAATGAGCTAACCTGGCACGCTGAACTGGAACTAAAATGCATCACTGTAAATTAAAATTCTCCCGTAATTAATAACCCAGGATTATGAACTTCAAATATCAATTGCAATACTTTACTACTTTAACGGATTACCGTCATCCGTATGTTTTATCAGCAATTTTTATTCAACGCAAAATTACAAAACGACAATCACATTTGATTAAAAGAAAAATTAAATCAAATGAGACCATAACGAAACTGGATCGGAAGAGTGCATTTTAAGTGTTTTTTCCTGGGCTCTAAGCGTCCACGAGGTATTTAAATAAACTTAGGCTTAAGTAAAAAAAGTAAGGTACCAATTGTAGATGTTGCCATCTGAGTTTGTCCGTGCCATAAATATATGTCGTTTATGCGCAGTCCAAGACACTGAAGCAGAGTGTTTTCGATAAGTTCCTCGCAACTATTTATCGATAATCACCAGAGGCATAGTATTTCAGAATGTTTCATTTCATTTACCTTCTGTTCAGAAGAAGTTCGGCTCATGACAGTTAAAATCCGGAACGATCGTTGCGGTTAAGCCGCAAGTTAGGCATCAATACCATTCATCTGCTGATCCTGCCACCATGGAGTCACCGCATTTCTATTGCAATAAAGTTCTTTATTAAAAAATACTCTTTTTGAGTTTTGCGTCGTTATACCGTGGCAGGGAGATCCATAAGCATTTTATTTATCGTGGTGTGAGTACCTATGCACTACGATTTTCCCCGCGAAACAATAGTGTAAAATGATTCCTAATAAAGAAATCATTAATGAATTTCTTAGACATCCCCAACGTATATGACAGTTTTCCAGGATGTTCACCCTTCACGATTGGTTTGTAGTTCCGACTTTGAATTCAGTGATCAAGAGATGGGACGGCTCTCCGCTTCTATTGGAGGCAATTACGCAGTCATATTCGACAATACGTTCTTCCTATTCAGTGCCGCGATTCAAACGGTGTCAGATGAACGTCCCTGTAAAGTAGTATGATAGAAATTTGGAAGTTTCTACTTTTTAAAATTTTCGTAATTTTTATTGTTCTTCTGAGTGACAATCGTACATCTTGCAAGCATATTTGCAGTGGGAACCCCAAACGTTTCTATTCACCTAACCAAAAACCAATTTGTCGCTTGTTAGTCTGAATTATTTAAATCCTGGTGTGTACTATTGGCTGAGGTTGAACATTCCTTTTGCAAGTCTACTCGACTGTTAACCAACTGAGTTTATATACTAAAAAATTATAGTGTCCTTTAAATTTTATCTGTTAAAGTGCAAAATTCACCTTAGGGAAAATGGCAATGAAACTCGGGAGTCAAATGTATCCATGACTAAATCATATAAAGTAACAGAAATTGGCCGCTGCGCTGAATCGTTATCTGAAAACCAATGGAGGAATCGAGATATGCAGCCTTCTTTACCAGATAAAATATCTGACCCGGTCAGCTGATGCGTAGCATGATTCAAGAAACTGTAAAGTTTCCGAAAAATTATTCGTTGTACGAATAGAATATCCTGTCAAAATAGTTGAACTTACAGTGACCGTTAAAGTTCACTGCAGCGTTACTAGAATAGGGAGAAGAATAAAAACGCAAGATCCCACTCCCAGGCAACTGATGCGTACGCGACATAGAGATCTGAGAGTCTCCTTCATCGGCTTAAAGACATATACGGCACCTCTGCTTTTCCCTACCCCCATCTTTTAATTCTATGTCCCATCTGTGCTTTCCTGTCTGATATAAAGATCGGAGTAACAAAAGACCACAAAGCCTTACTGGTGAGCATCGGCTCACAAACCACTCGCATTCCCAATCAAAATTGGTCCTTTCAAATTTAAGTCGTTCAAACAGCGGTCAGGATGCACAAGAGCATCAGCAGGATAATATCTGAATAAAATTCAGGTTGTTCTTTCTGAAGAAAAATCGAGTATTTACATTAAAACCTCGAAGGATTGTAACTTGGCAAGATACCTCAGCCGTCATCGTACTCACGTCGTGTTTTGCACCGTTTCTCGTTCAAGGGGGAGCTCCTCTGAATGGATGAAGGAATTTTGTGGACATGTTCAGCGACAGACTTGGTGTTCACCTGCGCAGAACTCACACCTTTGTTCAAAGAAAAAAAATAGGGCGCAAAATATATCCTTGTTTAGCAGTTGGTGACCGAATTGTTGGTTACACTGGGTACTATGAAAAATAGAGGAAGAATATATGCTTACTAATTCTGACCCTTGGCAAGATAAAACTCTCTTGTCGCTCTTCGCGTATCCATGGATGGCCAAAGGCATCTTTAGGACTTAGACGATCCTCCGGTTTCCATCTAAAACGACCACAGACGTAGGTTGCTTAAAAAGTATTACTCAAACACCTTGAACTTCAATCCACAGACTGTATCTCATTGAAACTAAAAACACAACTAGTTAACATATTCTCGTATACTCGTACTACAGGAAATAACATAGTGTACAATGAAATGCGTTCACATCTGAGGCTCAAAACAAGCACGCCCCGTTAAACACGTTGAAAATATAACTAGTTTGTTAATCGTAAAGTCTATCTTCTTAAATCGCCTTAGGTTGAGTGCTTCCAATAACCTGTATACTAAGAACAGCAAGTATGCCTTGGGAAATTCAGAGACGCGCAAAAATGTAAAGTTCTTTCATGATAGTCGCGAAATGTTTATTGTACGATACAATTACCAAGTCTCTAATGTAGGAAAATTCTTTATTGGGATTGATTATCTTTCCAATTGAAATCGAACTTGCATACCCAAAAAACATACAAGTTCGTATCGTTCATAATGGCAAATTATCTTTCCTGGTGCGAAAGCATTGCTACATTTATCGTTTTTAGTTCTTATTGTTGATACGTTAAGAATTATGATAGAGGTGTTCGGAAAAAATGGATATCCATTCATTTTCTATGTCACAAAAGCTCACTTATCAAAGTAGTGGACGTGACGGCAAGGCCAAAATTTTGTACTGTCCACGAGGGACGTTTTGTAAATCTGCATGTTCCCCGATTTCCAGCAGTTCGATAACAAAATTTTTATTTTTCGCAGTCCAGCTCAGTACTGATTGCAAATCTGTGGCAGTGATTTGCAAAATGATTGTTTTTTTGCGCCAATAGGCTTAACCTGTCCAGAAAATTTGAGGGTGTTTGGTTTTATCGTCAATGTAAGGCGTCAGCGTTTATCAGAACACTGGCTTCAAAACAGAAAAACAAATATTTACTTTCGCAGTAAGTTCTTAAACGACAGTTACTGAGCGGCTCATATGTACTTGGTTGATCAATAACATTATTCAAATGATAATAAGTATATATATTATGGTAAGTAGGCCCTCACCGATCGGTTACAGGACTCACTCGTCCCGTTGCAACTTGGGTCTCACTCGAGCCCAACCAGCAGCTAAAGGGTGGCTAATGATATAGGCAGAATGACCGACAAAATCAAGGGATACCGGTATGGCCATTTTTGGCAGCCATCCACAAAGCCTGGGTTTGGGTATGGCTGGCCGATGACGGCTAATAAGCCAGAAATGGCCATTCCAGCCTCCCTTGTCTTTGTCGGTTCTACCTTAGCAACATATAACTGAAGTCACTATGCGACTTCCTGCGATGGGTTCAAAGTGAGCTCCAAGGCCCAACGGAGATACGTGTTCATTTACCAGCTCAGTGAATATTACACTATCATGATAAATATTCCCGATCGCAACCGAAAAAACAAAGTGCAAGTGGCTCAATGGTAGGGTGTTACACTAAACAACCAAAGGTCGTGGGATCGAATCTCGGGTGATCCAGGCCTGGGATTAGGTATGACTGGCTGACGACGGTTAATTAACCAGCAATGGCCATTCCGGTCTCAATTTCCTTTGCCAGTTCCACCTTATCATTATATATATATATATATATATATATATATATATATATATATATATATATATATATATATATATATATATATATGTATATATATATATATATATATATATTGATAATGTGGAACCGACAAAGACAAGGGAGACCGGAATGGCCATTTCTGGCTTATTAGCCGTCATCAGCCAGTCATACCCAATCCCAAGTGTGGAAACACCTGGGATATATATTATCATATATATAATGTGGCCTTTATGGCACACCCACTCCCTGATATCCGAGTCCGGTGTGGTGGTACAGCCAGGGGCGGCTCCGGCCGCGCCAGCCACCTGCGCCCTCTCCCATCTCCGCTCTTCTTGACTCTGTCTTGACACCGGGCTCAGGTTGGGGAGGAAGAGAGAGTGCGGTAGCTGCAGCGCAAGGCTACTACCACTTTAAGCTAATTTACGCGCAAGTCACCGTCCCTGCATCACCTGGTGTGGAGCCTACGGTGGACCTCGTCGATATCGACGGTCGAACTGTCATCATACATATATATACTGAAATATCAGCATCCCAAGAAATTTATATAAATTATGTTGAGTTCCTTGGGAACGAAATAATTTCATTGTGTAAATTTTCAAATCTGGTGCCCTAGGTTTTCGTCAGACAAATGGGAGATGAACAGAAAACAGTTAACCTTAAATACTGCCTAACACAAGATTCTATGGTTTGCTAAAGCTTGAGCCAATATACGTCCAGAATTTTAATTTATCCGGTCGATAGTGGCTATTTTCGCGTCCACTTGATCTTGAGAAATTTGTAATTGGCATCGAAATCGATATGTCTGTTAATGCATGCCTCTTCTGAGTGCATTGCCTCCAGGAATTCGCGGCCCTTCCTTGTTGGGTAGGCGCCAACGATGTGGGTATCCTCCCATGCAAATAGGTGCCCTGTGTCTCACAGTATGCATGGCTACCAGGGATAAGGGGTCTCGTCTCCTCACCGATAGCTGATGTTCATGTAAACGGGTGGATAGAGATTTGCCGGTTTGGCCACAATAAACTGCATCACAATTGGTACACTGTATTTTGTAGACGACTTCTTTTCTATTGAAATAGCCAACCCTGTCCTTAGGGTGTTCAGGATGGGTGCGCAAAGTTTTTGTAGGTTTGTGTGCTATTTGTATATGGTTTTCCTTGAGCTGTCTTTCAACGAGCTCAGAAACATTCTTTTTATATACGGGAGGGTTCACCAGTTTGGTGTTTTTGACGCCTAGGAGGTCGTAGATCTGGAAATTCCTTTATCTTTCAACTGATGTCGTCGCATGCATCGACGGACAAAGTCAGGAGGATATCCATTTTGGGAAACTAATTTGAAAAGGTATTTCATTTCTGTTCGATATGTTACTTCATCGAAACAGGGAGTTTTTGCTCGACTTAGCAAGCTGTTAACAGAGCTGCGTTTGTGAGACATGGGGTAGTTACTCCCAAAATCTAAAATGACCTCGGAGTATGTATCGTTAGGATAGACTGAGGTATGTAGTGTCCCGTCTGTATTCCTATGTACGAGGACATCTAAGAAAGGGAGTCGTTTACCAACTTCCGTTTCGAGGACGAATTGAATTCCTGGGAACATGGAGTGGTTCAAGTTGATCTTTTTTGACGATAACAAACGTATCGTCTACGTAGCGTAGCCACAATCTCGGGTTTATTCTGGGGAGAGCTGTAGCCTCTAGTTTCTGCATCACAGGCTCCGCCAAGAAACCGGATATTGGCCAACCCATAGGGGCGCCTTTTAGTTGTCGAAAATAATTTTCAGCAAAGGAAAAGTTTGTTTCAAGGCAAATTTCGAGGAGTTCCAGGAGGACCTCTGCAGGTACATCGGTAGAGTAGGTTTGTAGGAGTTCTGCTACTACTACTACTTCTACTACTACTTATACTACTACTACTACTAAAATGCAAAATCTTGAGAACGGCACTCCCAAGAATCGAATTTTATTCACCCGCTTTTCCCTTTTTGTTCACTTGCTTATTCATTTCCGAATCTAATAGAGTTCTTGATCTAAAGCTACTATGTTTCCAAAAATAACTACGTTTGAGTAGTAGTAGCAGCAGTAGCAGTAGCAGTAGTAGTAGTAGTAGTAGTAGTAGTAGTAGTAGTAGTAGTAATAGAAGTAGAAGTAGAAGAATTAGTAGTAGCAGTAGTAGTAGTAGTAGTAGTAGAAGTAGTAGTAGTAGTAATAGTAGTAGTAGTAGTAATAGTAGTCGTAGTAGTAGTAGTAGTAGTCGTAGTAGTAGTAGTCGTAGTCGCAGTAGTAGTAGTAGTATTAGTAGTAGTATGTGTAGTAGTAGAAGTAGTAGTAAGAGTAGTAGTAATAGTAGTAGTAATATTAGTAGTAGTAGTAGTAGAAGTAGTAGTAGTAGTCGTAGCAGTAGTAGTAGTCGTAGTCGCAGTAGTAGTAGTAGTATTAGTAGTAGTATGTGTAGTAGTAGAAGTAGTAGTAATAGTAGAAGTAGTAGTAGTAGTAGTAGTAGTAGTAGTAGAAGTATTAGTAGTTAGTTAGTTAGTTAGTTACTGATGCAATGTGTTCACGTCTTGCTCTATGTTAACGACCTTCGCCAGGGAGCGGAATCATTCACGAATTAATAGATTATCACCGGCATTCCTTCAAACTGCTGCTCAAGACGAGTTTAGGAGATAAGATGAATGCCGAATTAATCTACATTCTCCTCCAAGACACCGAGTTAGTGAAGTTTCGGTTCGAATTTCTATAGAAGACTGAGGGAGAAACATGAACTATTGACAGTGAAAGCTAAGTATTTAGACTGAGCGGATTCCAGTACTTTTAGGAAACATGATAACCACTTTCATATGGACATAAAGTTTGCCGAGAAGTAACGGGGATAAGTAGCATAACTGACGTAACATAATATAGAACGAACAGCTTAACGCACCTAAGACACTTTGTGATAAAGTCGATGAAATTGCGATCGGAACAGTTGAGCAGAGTGTCAAATGTTCGTGAATTTGATTCCTTCCTTCGACTTTTTTGTCCGGTCTCGGTCCGTAATCGACCTCGTGAATCTAAATGACATCAAAAACTGTAATTTTCATCTTCACCCCCCTCACTTCCTCTTCCTGCACTCATAATGCTCCGAGAGTAAGAAGGAGCCAATAGGCGTGGAAGCGTGCGCAGGGTCTGACAGGGATCGAGCTCCGTCTACGCGTGCCATAGACTACTTGACCCTCACAGACACACTAGCTATACTGCAATCAAAGCTTTTTAAGGTGTACTGGGGTCTATCATGTAGGTCGTATTAGGCAACCCTTCCAGCTGAACGATTAAATTAAAAGGGAGCCGTGCTAACCATCAAGTTAAGAGCCTCTCAAGCCCTGAAAATAAACGCATTTTATAGAGATGGCCAATGTTGAGTCGGTCTCATTCACTTATCCGCTAACCATCTTGTTCAAGGCCTACTTTACGCTTAATTGCACCCCAGATGAGATTTCAAGCTGCGTCTGCATGCCACAGACACAATGATGGTGTCATTTAGAAAGAATACAGGTGTAGCGGGTTTAAAACGCGCTATCGGCCGATGTGATTGTCTAAAGGCGTACGGAAAACGCGTAGCCAAGTTTAGTGGCTTAGTATGACTTATATCGCCACCCAAATGATAAAAGCAACCAGGTTACCTCCAATAAGAGAAAAGTGGTAATAAGGGATTATATGGGTGGGGCTTTTTAAATTGGATCAAATGCGTATTAAAACTTAAATCGTGTAAAATCATGTTAATAGGAAACTATTGTTTGTAAGAATGAGAGAAATAAGAAAATGTCAACGTGGCACTTAGCAAAAGGGCAGAGTTACAACGCTAAATGACAGAACAAGCAAACAACTTTCATTGGACACTGATCCCAATAATCTGAAGTAAAACAGCGGCAGCCACTCAGAATGCGAAGCCATTGTTTGAACGGTAGCGCTAGCTGAGGAAAATATAAATACTCAGGAAAAGGATGGAAAACTAGTGATAAGTTAAGATGAACTTTTAAAAATCCATGCCAACAAATGAACCAATGATCTTGCCAAAGTACAGTTAACAGTAATGGGTTTTCAACAAAAACTCACTTTATAGCAAATAGTTAGTGCAAAGTATAATTGGTTTGGAATTGTATGCGATAGTCTAAGTTTTTACTAGGTTATCTTATGTAGTTACCTTCTTATTATGGTGCTGAGGAAAAAATGGGAAGAAATTGAGGGAATGCGCTGCCTCCCAAATACCAGCAAGTCCAACGAACAAATAACTTGTCAGGTCGAATCGATTTCTGCCAAAAGAAATTGCACGTAAGCTAGCTTGTGCTGTGTAAGGTATGCAAACACAAAAAGGCGCTGGATCTGCTTATCTCCGTCCATAGGCCCCGGATGGTTTCAGCTACACACACAGCGCACTCTGAAACCCTCCTTCTTCTCAGAATTGGCATATCATTCTGTTGGTTTACGCACTCTAAACCGCCACAAAATGGGTTCGCAGAATCTGCAAATACCCTGCAGCTACAGAGCTGTAATTTGGAGAGGTCATAGAACCAAGTTCGCACTATAGCCAGGAGCTGAACGTTATTCGCAGCAGCAATGGCAGTTTTCGATAGTGGGAATACATCGTTCTGTTGCGCCAAGATGATACAACGTGTTAAGACTATATGATGACGGCAAACGGTGAGTGTAAATGTCGGTATCTTGACGATTTGCCCCCTAAACGGGCCACGTTGTAGATGCGTTGGACCGACACGGGGGCCACATCAGGGCACGGCATGCGTTATTCGGGTTGCGCTCCGCTAACAAAAACCGAACATGTGGGTGTTGTGGCACGCCTAGGGGCGGCTAGGACTTAGGGGACCCGGCCGCGCCAGCCACCTTCGTCCTCTCCCACCTCCGGTCTTTTTGACTCTGTCTTGACACCGGGCTCAGGTGGGGGAGGAGGAGAGAGTGCGGTAGATGCAGCGCAAGTCTACTATCACTTAAAACTAATTCCCGCGCAAGTCACCGTCCCTGCTCCACACTTCCATGGAGCATACGGTGGTCATCGTCGAACTACGACGGTTGAACTATCTTGACGATAATGATTGATTAGTTTTTGCCCTATTGTCAGCGCAGCTCTGACCTAGCCACTGAAAGCAGTAAAAACGCTCAGAGAGGGTAACACAGAATAAGATGACACACATTCACATGCGAGTAAAATAGTTGCATTAAAAATCTGTGGCGTCAGTCTGTGAACATCTCTTTAAGAGTACGAAATACAATGTACTATGTAAAATTAAGTAGCGTTAAATGTTACCGAAAAAGATGTTTCTTCGGGAGGCATCCTTGAGAAGACTTTTAGGCGGCAAACCAAGTAGCTCAACGCAGCAGCAAATCTGGTCAAATTCATCTTGACCGGGAAATAGGGGTTTACCTGGAAAATGTGGAAAGATATTAAGGTTAATCCTTGAAAGGCGAATTCATTTCGGGGAATGGTATTTCCCGAAATTTTGACTGATTTTCTAAATATCTCAGCAAGAAACTTAAAGGTTACCTATGCCTCCCGAATATAACAAATATAGTCTTTTGATGATTTTGACTGTTTTAAAATCAGTAGTTTAATCCCCGGTTCGTATCTATTGCTTGATGGAAGGCATGGAATAACTCTGGTTATTCGAGGACAGATTTTGCAGGAGGGGATGGTAAATCCACCTATGGATTAATTTCGTAGAAATCTTCAAATTGCTTTGTTTATGCTCTCAGTATGTATCCGAAAATGGCAAAAATGAGCACAAGCGTGTAAGTCTCTTTCTACTGAGAATAATATAAAGGAATATTGGCACAGCTGCTAATAGGTAAATGGTGCATATAGTTGCTCCAAATCCTGGACGTACAGTCTAATGAAAAAGTGAACCAAAATTATAAAATGAGTTTTCGATTGATTAGTCTGAAACGCTGTCTCAGCAGGCCAACTTTTGAATGCCCTTAATTTAACCATCTGTAATCGCCATGATCAGTAAAATTTGACTACATACGTAGTATGCGCTTTTTCATTGAATATGACTTACGAAATCAAAAAAATTTGATGTATATTCCGTCTTGTACTCACGTAGTAGCAAATTAGGTCCCTTTCATATTTTATTATCAAAAGAAAGGGTCATTTAAGTTTTTAGGGTTTTCAGTCCACACGACCTATGTTTTCAGTTTAAGGAAAATCATGAATTCCTTTATGACATTAAGAAGATCCAATAGGATGTTCATAAAATCAGAAATTGATATAAATTATGTTGTTCACTTCATGAGGAACACAGGATGAGGTCAAATAGCTCCCAATTAGAACCTTTCAAACTCTAATTTAAAGCCTCATTTGAGTATTAAATCCGAAAAAACACCTCATTTACTACGAATACCGACAAGAAAAATCTTATTGATTAAGTTTTCTATTAAAATTTGTTGATTCATAAGGGCATAGAAAATCGATTAAAAAAATACTACAGAAGTAGGCATTTTTCACCTTTGTGCACTCAAAAGCCGACATCATTATATTTTTGAAATATCTTGGTATTGCGCTACAAGATAATCACTACAAAAACCCCAATCGAATAGTCCTTCCTGATCGAAAACGTATTCCATGAGATCAGTCATAGAGCACAATTGGTTGTACCCGCAATAAGTAAGTATTGCACATCACCGTAAACTAAGGAAAAGTCTTTTCACGCATATTTTCTTCTGATTGATTTTGAATGCTATTTGCGGTAATGAGCCTAAAATCTTCTATGAGATCACGTTAGTAGTGTTTAATGCAAACACAGCAACCGGGTATGAGCGCCCCCCTAACTTTTTCGTAGTAAAGTCATTCACTACCTTCTGTTCTAGCAATCACAGCTCCTCCCTCGGTCAGACTGAAACAATCACGCCTTTTTATTTGAAAACTTTGAAGCCTAAGAAACGTTCAGAGATCTTGTTGGATTTCACCCTGGTCTAATGATCATAGTCTAAACGAGGTTGTCAACCTTATTGCAGTCAGTCTCAAATGCACAAAAGAAGTGTACGTTGTGCTCAATGTACTATGAAAAAACGTGTGCATGTGAACGCTGTGTCACAACTTTCGTTTATCGCCAGTGGCTAGTTGGCTGGCGGGCAGACAAAATGGGATCGAGGGAGATCCTAACCACATCAGTGATTGTCACGCGCTTATTTGACTTGTGAATATACCTCACTGCACAAGGCATATGACGTACTGATGATCAGTAACAGCCGTGAAACAGCTGTCTGCATCTTGCCTGTTGCACCCTTAGCATATATATATATATATAGCAATATATTGTTCCCGTGATCGCCTCTTCTTCTGATTTATGCCCGGGGACGCGCATTTTTGCTTCAATTAGCAATATATATATATATATTTTTTCAGTTCAGTTCAGTTTTATTAAGGGAAATATAGGCGAAGCCTTTGAGCTCCCTATTGATGTCAGTGACACTGTAAATTAAAAAAGCTGACATATAATGGACGTTGGACAAAGGGTTATCTCACGGACACACTGCAGGGCATCGGACAAGCAATTATAAAATAATGTTACTCAAAAATAGGGAGTAGTATGTTATATGACGCGAAAATTGTGGATGGGAATATGTTTCAGGAAATGTGTTAGGTTCGGATGTCGTGGTGGTACTTATGGCTGTACTGGTCAAACTTCCGCTTAAAAAGTGTCAACGGATGGGGACATGATTATGTCAGCCGGCAGAGCATTCCAGGCCTTAATCACTCTGTTGGAGAAGAAGAACCTTCTTGTGTCGAGTCTTGCACCTGTCACTCGTAGTTTAATGGGATGCCCTCGCAAAGTAGTGGTAGTGGCCAGCTCAAAGAAGTCGCCAGATGCAAGGCAGCAATCCTGAAGCCGCAACATTCGAAAGGCTTTGTATTAAGTCGCCGCGTAGCTGTCTATAGTCCAGAGGAAACAGATCAAGATTAGACAATCGTGTCTCGTAAGGCAGGCAGCTTTGACCTTGAACAAGCTTGGTTGCACGTCTTTGGACCTTCTCAAGGGTGTTGTGGTCTTTGACAGACCACGGTCTCCAGGCTTGTATGGCAAATTCCAATTGTGGTCGCACGAACATCCCGAAGACCTTATTAAAGCACTCTTTGTCGAACTTTGCAAAACGCTCGCTTAATTAGATACAAGCTTGACATGGCAGATTTTGCTACTTTTGAGCAATGGAACGATGGCTTCAGTGTGGGCGTGATCCATACTCCTAGATCTTTCTGAGCCTCCACCTATGGTAGCGGTGTGTCGTCCAGATAGTAAATTCTCTGGTGCTCTGAGCTGGTTCTGCCAAATCGCAGAATATTGCACTTGGTAGCATTGAATGGGAGGAGCCAGTTGTGCGACCATTCCTCGAGTCGATGCAAGTTCGCCTGTAGATTTTCTTCATCATCTGCGTTGTGGATGACGTTCCAAAGCTTTATATCGTCAGCAAACATGGCGGTGTCACAGTCCAAGCCACTTACGCAATCATCAATGTATATAAGGAAGAGGATAGGGCCCAGGACGGAGCCCTGAGGAACCCCACTCTCAACCGCCACCTCCGCCGATTGTTGATCGCCAAGACGGACAATCTGAGATCGCCCAATCAAGAATTTTTCGATCCACTTCAATAGCTTGCCCCTTACCCCAATACGGTTGAGTTTGTATAGGAGACGTTGGTGAGGCACGCTATCAAAGGCCTTCTTGAAGTCTATGTACACTGCGTGCACTACATTTCCTTCATCGACCGCTCGGGTCCATCGTTCCAGACAGTAGAGCAGATTAGTTAAACAGGACCTTCCTCTGCGGAATCCGTGCTGCGCTTCAGAGAGAAGATGATGCCTCTCCAGAAACTGCATCAGTTCACGTTTGATGATTCGCTCCATAATCTTGCAACATATGGAGGTGAGACTTACCGGCCTGTAGTTATTTGCGGAAGCACGGCTGCCACTTTTTGTGTATTGGGGAAATCCACGCGGTCTTCCAATCGGGTGGCAATTTGCCTGCAGCGAGGGGAGGCTTGGAAGAGTAGACACAAGGGTTCTGCCAACTCTACGGCCAACTCCTTCAACAACTTTGCCGGTATTACATCGAGTATGAAAAACGTGGTGCATGTGAACGTTGTGTCAACTTTCGTTTATCGCCAGTGGCTAGTTGGCTGGCGCAGACAAATGGGATCGAGGGAGATCCTAACCACATCAGTGATTGTCACGCGCTTATTTGACTTGTGTATATACCTCACTGCACAAGGCATATGACGTACTGATGATCAGTAACAGCCGTGAAACAGCTGTCTGCATCTTGCCTGTTGCACCCTTAGCATATATATATATATATATATATATATATATATATATATATATATATAGCAATATATTGTTCCCGTGATCGCCTCTTCTTCTGATTTATGCCCGGGGACGCGCATTTTTGCTTCAATTAGCAATATATATATATATATATATGATAGATAGGCGCTCTCCAAGCGTTTACAGGACTCACCCATCCCGATGTGCCTTGGGCCTCACTCTCGAGCCCCGCCAGCAGCCAAAAAGCGGTTTATGTTATAGACAGGATCACATTACCGACAGAGACGAGGGAGAATGCAATGGCCATTTTAAAGCTCATAAGCCTTCATTAGCCAGTCATACCCAACCCCAATTGGTTACCCACCCAAAGTTCATAACCGCAACCTGTTGATCAGAAATCAAATGCTCTAACCATTGAGCCACAGTCTCGTTGTCTTGCCGGTTTTGATCGGGAATATTAACGATTTTAGGTAGGTTATTTCATTCTGCCTATAAGTATTGCCACTGTGCGGCTTCTGGCGGGGCTAACGAGTAAGCCCCAAGATACAACGGGACGAGTGAGACATGTAGCCGATTGGTGAGCGTCCACCTACCATTGTCAATATTCTCGATCAAAACCGGTAAGTCAACGTGCCCATGGCTCAATGGTTAGAGCGTTGGACTTCTGATCAACGGATCACGGGTTCGATCCTCGGATGGTGCACCAACTTGGAGATGGGTATGGCTGGCTGGATGACGCCTAATATGCCAGAAATAGCCATTCCAGTCTTCCTTGTCTTTGTCGGTCATGTTATTCTGCCTATACACTAAGCTGCCTTACGGCTGCTGGCGGGGCTTGAGAAATAGCCCCAAGGCACAACGGGACGAGTGAGTCCTGTAACCAATCGGTGAGTGCCCTACTACCATTGTTTATATTCCCGATCGAAACCGACAAGACAACGAGCTCGTCGCGCAGTGGGTAGAGCGTTGGACTTCTGCCCAACAAGGTCGCAAGTTCGAGGCACGGGTGCCGTATCGCCTGTAGTTGGGTATGGCTGGCTGATGACGGCTAATAAGCCGGAAATGGCCATTCCAGGCTCCCTTGTCTTTGTCGGTCGTGTTATTCTGGCTAAACACTTAGCTGCCTACGGCTGCTGGCGGGGCTTGAGAGTTAGCCCCAAGGCACAATGGGACGAGTGAGTCCTGTAAGCGATCGGTGAGCGCCCCACTACCATTGTCAATATTCCCGATCGAAACCGGCAAGACAACGAGCTCGTGGCGCAGTGGGTAGAGCGTTGGACTTCTGCCCAAAACGGTCGCGAGGTCGAGGCTTGGGCGCCGCAGCGCCTGTAGTTGAGTATGGCTGGCTGATGACGGCTTATAAGCCAGAAATGGCCATTCCAGTCCCCCCTCCTCTGTGTCAGCAGTGTCATTCTGTAGATAGATATGTACTTAAACAGGCTAATGTCCTAAATGCATTAATTTGGGATTTCTTTTTCATGGAAGACAAATTGAGCCTGGGCTCAAATGTTAGGAAGTTCGAAACATAGAGGATGGGACATAACCAGCCAATGGAAGCTACTATTCTAAATATGTTAACACGTTCTCTTGGCTTTGTTGTGAATACTTACCGACTATTTGGTGCTACTATAGCGTGATTCCTTCATTCATTTTTTGTTCCTTCTTCAATATAGCGCTCAAAATGTTGTCGCGAAAATTTACTAAAGTGTAGCACAAGGAAGAAGTGGCGTCACAATATCTCCTCAGACATGGTCCCTTATTAGTGGAAAAATCTTGCCGCACGTCTGATGAGTCGGTGGGTTCATAAAAAAGAAGATCCGTGAATAGAATAAGCCAGCAAATAGGTGCAGAAGAAAGAGTTTTTAGTTCGTCCCATCAGTAAGAAAAGAGGATGAATTCTTCGGCTTTTGCGATATGAATGGAAGACTCCACTGTAATTTGAAACTCTGGAAAATTTGAGAGCTAGTTTATCTCTGACTTAACAAGAGGACGCTAGAATAACTGTCAAAGCTTACTGGTAGATCCTTAAATACTGTGGTTAACTAGTTAGATTACTACCGGGAATTCGGCTCTCAAATAGTATCTGTCGCTAGGAGAGGATAGCTGAATGGAACACGGGAAAACCCATACAATTAGACGAGACCAGATTTGCGTAGCGTCGTAAGTACAATAGTGGCCACTATTTTAGGTGGAGATGTACTTGTCGGAGAAAACGATGGCAATCAATTACAAGATTATTGGAGCTATGGCTCACGTCTTTTAGTCCAGGGGACTTTGCATTACGTCCGGTTACTGATATTAGGTAATTTTACATACCAAAACGAGATGCGACTACATTGATCCCTATAGCTGAGTGCATATGGGAAGTAAGTTCAACAATAAATTCTAACACATTACCAATTTATCGGTGACTTAATCAAGCACCAGGAAAATTGTGTCGATCAGAATATAGGTGCGCACACCAGGAAAATCGATAAAATTCTGTTAAACAGCAAACTTTATATTTTAAAGAAAAATCGTGGAGTTCCGCAGCATTTGCTTCCGAGACATTTGGATGGACACAGTTGAGTGCTTTAAAAGGAGATGAAGACCATGCGATATTAAGGAAGTATGTGTTACTTAACTGTTGGTATTGAATTTGGATTTAATTTTCGCAATAAAGATACCATATGGTAAATTTGATTCTGAACTTTCACGCGTAGTTGTTAGGGTAGGAATCACAGCAGAGTAAAACACCGATGGTATGTGCAAGGCTATGGTAGTACTGATCGTTGATCACTTGCCGTAGGGTCACCATTCTGCATGCACTGCCAAGCCGAGCTCCGATTTTGCTTTCGAGTCGCATGTTTTATGGCTTCCACAGGCAAACGACTTAGCTCCAGGGCCAAACACAAAATGACCGGGTAGATGTCCCTATTGGCTCACGTTGATGATGCGCGTTGATGAGCACGGATATAATATTTTATGCAGGGTAAGTGCGCACTATTCGCCAGTTCAGCATTAAAGTACTCTCCCGGGTTTCACCTGCCCCCAATTCCCAACCGAAGGCCATTCCGACTGTTCGTACCTATCCATCCGTTCATCTGGAAGCAAACTTGCTATGACATTGTACGAAGGTAAGTACATACGAAACGTCATCTGAACATCTGAAAAGTTGTCTTCATTTAACGAGGTGGGGTCGCTCATGTACTCTCTTCCTCTGCCTCCCCTCCCCGCGGTAGGTCACGAAACCAGGAACTGCCCGCAATACAGGTGCGTTTGCGGTAAATGCGAAATTGGGGGAGGGGTTAGAGTTAGGACACGTTAATATTTATGCTTCCTGGAATTTAACGTTTAATCACCTTATAACGAACAGAATTGTTTGAATGAACTGGGAACACTTTAGGCGAGGATGGTGGATGGGTTTTTTTGAAGACGGCCAGTATTCCTTCCCTCCCCCACCGCTGATATCGCTCCCCATTCTCATTCTCGCTTCGTCACACGTGTCCCTTACCGTCAGCATCTCCATGATCCCTCACCCGCAGGTGCTGACACTCCCCACCGGTGTCTGACTGATCTTTCGTGACCGCCTCCCTCTCCAAACGGATCAATTGTGCAATTCCTCAGTATTCATTTGTATCTTTACACTTCTCGCCTGTTGTTGTAAAATACATCGATTTTACGGGTGAACAGGGAGGGAGAGCGCTGACAAGATTTCCTTCAAGAATGCGGGCGCTAACCTGTCAAGAGTTCGGGAAGAATGCAACCAAGGCTCCACATATCGATTGGTAGACCGTAAGGAATTCCCAGTATGACCTCCGGGGCGCGGTAGAACCGCGATTGGATGTAGTTATAGACTGAAAAGGAAAAGGACAGAAACAGCGGAAAAAACAGGAATGGTGGGGTCTATTTTCAGATAAATTGCAGTCTTTAATTTCCAGGGTTAGGAACTGTTGAAAAGGCAATGCAATAAACACCCAGTACTCACCGCAGCACTGTTCTAAAGTGGTATCATATTCACTATTTCAAAGTCACGTGAGACTGGTGTTGACTGATCATACTGGAGGATCAAAACATGCTGCCATCTTAAACTAATGTCTACGCTTTGCGATCGAAATGAGCACATATAGAGTACTATTAGAGCAGCAGTTACTTCTTTCAAGTAACAGTTCTTGATCTTCAACTTGATCTTTCAACTTATTTGACCAAAAACAATCGATCTTATTGCCAGGAGACTTCTGCAGTCCTTTCTGTTTGATAAATGCGATGCAAGAGTTTTAAAAGCGAATAAAAAATCAAATCAGGAGTGTTTTGCATCAAAATGCTTCCGAATTGGGGTGCTGCATGACTAATCAACTCGTATCCTGGTGAAGTGGTACTTTGAGGATAACCTACATGTACTTGTTGAAAGCTACACATTGGAAAGAATCCTTATCCCAGGGGTAAAATATCTGAGAACAGATGAACTAATGGATAGGCTGACAGACAGGATGGAGCTTTAACATGTTTCTCATTATATGAACGTAAAATAATAAGTAAAACACCAGGAATATTCACTGGGATTTGTTTGCATTGAGAAACACTGCTTAACCTAACCGTAAGTTCACAGCAGAATTCAGCTGAACCATGTCCTTACTAGGCAAGCCACAGGAAGCTTTAGTGATGTCTACCACCTGATTCCGTTTCAGCTACGAAGTAATGCATAACAACTTACGAACTTCGGTTTTCTTGCAACTGGATCCGAAGTCAACTATCTTGACCTCACACTGTGAACCGGGGATCAAGAGGATGTTTTCCTGAAAGGGGAAAAAAGCAGTGCTGGAGAGGTCAGCAACAGAAAACCGCTTCGGTTTCCGTACAAATTTTGGTGAAAGACTAGCCTATACCCTTGTTACTTTTATTTAGCCTTAGGATGAACAAATATGTTTTATCTCTCGGATGAAACCTCACCTGGTGAGAAGTTTGGATCTCCTTATCTAGATCCATCAGCACAGGACGGGTATGGGTGAGGTAAGAGGCATATGTGACTGCTACGATTCATCTTTTTGCATGCGTGGATATCTATCTTAATGCTCTAACAAGGATGATAATTATCAGTTTATGCGTATATACGCAGAATAGATCTACCTCTAGCACAGCAAAACCACACCAGTTAAATAAGCAATTTAGGTTAGGATACCTTAAATCTCAATATGAATTTCGTTAAGTTGATTTAGAGTTAGAATTAAGGTTACGGCAGGAAGGGTGATGACAACGTGGCCGCATTTGGTTATTGATGTTTTACATGACTACTGCAATTGTTTTTAGTAGGCATGTTAGTTTTGTTAAAATCATTTTAGAGTAAAAAACAGTGTTGTGGGTTCCTTCCCGAGCCAAATTCCTACACGGGGGCTGTGGACTTAGGCTGGTCATACATTTCCAATATGTACCCCAATTTCCACGATTCGCGTACTTAACGGACTACTGGCTTGGGTTTTGTCCATATGGCCACGTTCTCATGTCCTACTGAATTTTTATATAGCGAGAGAGATTTTCGCTGCATACACCTCACTCTCTATTTTGCCATTGACAGCATGTAACCGACCGAGTTCGGGCGTTTTCGCAGTAGCTGACAAACAGGAGTAGGCCGCTTACACGTTCCATTCACGAAATTGACCGCTCTGTGTTTATAATTGAAGATTCGGCACTGGATCCAAGCTGAGTCGGTTTACCCACCGACTCTCTCTCCTCTCTTTTTCGCCCGTCCTTCTATCTCCCAGGCCTTTGTGGGCAATCCTTATAAAGCTTACTGAAGATGACGTTGCGCGCAGTAGTTTATGTGGCAAAAGTTTCCGCCTGACACAGGCAACGTACGATCTCATTATGATAGGTTCCAGCATGCCAGGTTGATTTTACTGATGGATGCAGATCGATGGGTCCAATTCAATCCGTCATTTAAGTCACTTGCTGACTAACAGATCCAGAAAATTTTTCTTCAAGCGCCCATGGTGTACGCTAGTTATAACCAGGCTAGTTTTTATTTGGCTAGTATTCTGATTTTTGATTTTGGAGCAGCGCTTAAATTTAAAATCCTAGACCAACAATTGTACAGAAAATTGCGAGGGCAAATATTTAACTAACAGGTTTCAGGTCGCAGTGTATGATTCCCTTCTCGTGGAGCATCAGAAGACATCGTAGTATGCAGAGTGTAATCTTTCGAATGTGTGACATATAGAAGCCGCGAAAATGGTTGGCCTTCAGGACGTCATATAGATTCTTCCTGAAAGAATACAGAAGGTTTCAGATATGTGATCAGACCTCGGATGTAATTAAAATATCCAAGACTGGTATAAAGAGAAAGAAACAAGTATACTAAAGTTATTGTTTGGCCTAAATAGTTTGAGCAAAATCTACAAGTAGAAAGTGTTTAATCTCGCGGATGTTTTCAGAAAAAAATACGCTTGAATGCCTCCCCTTATGCCTGAGCTATCAAAACATCAGCTCGCCTTCGCAGCAACTAAACGCCAGGAAATCCTCAGTTCTTGAATGCTTTGAGCAGTTGTTTCTCCAGGTTCTCCACTAACGGCAGCAGATCTCCGCTGTAATGAGACCTTGCATATCGGGTTCGTAAATTTGAGCCTCCCACCAGCATCTTCAAAGAAACCAACCAGGACAGTTAGTGTGTGACCATTCCCCAATATCCTTAAGTCTTAAGTTCGACCGAACCCAAAAGCTCTAACAACCTTTGGTAATACGCGAACACTTCAATCCTGTAGTCCGAGTTCAGATTTGCCTCTGCACTCCTCAGCGTATTTCCTTTCCTTCCCGAAGTACTCATACTTTAACTCGCACGCACTATCTCAACGTCCAATAAAAGAAGTACTAAACCAACAGACTGTTTGTTGACTATACAACAGACAATATACAATCGGGAGAGTGGAGCTTAAGACTGCCACAAGGGAAGGAGATTAAACTATCCTGCACACACTCTGCATGGACACCGTTCACTCAAGTTAACCAGCCTCACATATTCCAACAAGGAAACATATTCAGTCCTGAGGGGCTAGTACGCGTTACCAAAACCTTCTCTCAGTCGCTCGTGTTTTAAAATAGCCCGCTGGAACTCTGTTGATTCTCATAACGCAAATATAATGTTAACTGTTCATCGACCGAGTCAAAAGTAGCAGGTTTAAGGCCATTTCCATTCTAGGCACAAATTGTAGGTACAAGTTGTAGACCCTTTACCACCTAGAATGTTAAGCATATTCAGGCTATAGTAGGTTCCAATCACACCGAGGCTGCCGAATATTCCAAGTTGTGTTCGAATGAAATATTCAAATAGGACTGGTTTGCTGACCTGTCACCATGCTACGCGTTACTCTAACACAACTCAGGCATTCAAAAAGATGGGGGGATATGGAACTGAGTCGGAGAATGTCCGTAGTAAACTATCACAACTAGAGCACTGCAGGTGAGTTACATACAGAAATCAAACAAGCGCGTGCACTAGGCATATTACGTACTGATGATCGGCAACAACCGTGAAACAGCTGTCTGCGGCTTGCCTGTTGCAACCTTAGCAACATATATTTGAATCCCCTCTGCTCGTTACTTATTTTAACCATAAACATTCTACTACCTTATTGTCAATAGATTGTTTTGAATACAGTAAATTTTACCAAAAAAAATTTCATGATGCGAGGGCAGTGTGTGCTGTTCTCTGTAATTTGGAAAATATGCCATCTATTTAACATTTATATTTTATTGTTAGTTTAATGTATTCTGTACACTTAAACAACCTGAAAAACATTTTGCAGCTTAAGTACTTTTCATGCATACCTGCATCGTTTAAATGGACTTTTAAAGGGCTTCGGATATTGACTCAAATCATAATGATTTACTGATATATTTAGTGGGAGAGGCCTCTGCATGAACATTCTCAGATAACGATGTATTATATTTTCGGGGTCAGCAATAGATAACCCTTGGAACTTGTCTTGCGAAAATTGGTGGTAATATAAGTTGAACGGGCGCGACCTTAACACACACGCCCCTAACCTTAACCGTTAACAGAACCTTAACTTAAACCCCACCCCATGCTTAACCTGACCCTAACTCTGACCCAAGGAATAACCTAACAACACAAAGCGTACTTTAATAAATAAAGTAGTGAGTATTGCATACTAAATGCACCCGACACACCGTATGCTTACCTATTCTCGTATTGAAATCTGAGACTACAGAAATAAACCTGTCAACCACCTTTTCAGTGCCACTTTTCGTTATGCAGTGCGGTATCATCCTGGAAAAAATGATTACTGGAAACTGTCTTATTTGCAGTCTTATCATGGCAATTGAATAACAGAGACATTGTGAAAGCGTTTCAACTTCATCGAACACGATAAGAGCCCAAACGCATTCATAAAATAGAACTAAGCTATGGAGTTTGGGTCTCAGGAACCGTACAGACAATTAAATTAGACGCAGAAAAGCTTTCCTTTGTTACTGGCTTCGCTATCATTCTTCTACATAAGCTCTGCTTTTATCTAACGGCTCTCTCTGTGTGGTCTATGGTCTGCTACTTTTCTGATATTTGCGGGAAGGTTGTTTGTTGCCTCACAAAGGGATCAAAAGAAGCAAGAGGCGGACATACCCAAGAAGCTCATGCACTATACAGGGATGCCTACGAAAGACAAAATGGTCCAGCATCTTCACGGTGTTCTCGTTGGCCGTAGTGTCTTTCTGCAGAAGCCGCAAAATTTTGACCTCCGTCTTTGCCTGTTTGTGGAACCTGTAGGTAAGCAAGAATATAACTGGTCTATTATGCAAGAAGATCATCTCATACAGCTTCAGTTTTGCATTTTAATGACCAAAAATTCAATAATTCGATATGGAGACCTTAAACCTGCCTGCAGAGACTTGCCCAATCATCCCTAGAACTGTAAATGGTTGTTCTGTCCATGAAGCTGAGCTGCTGTACAGGTTTCAAACCTCCAGTGAGTACACCAAATCACCGAGTCCACCTTTGGTTGTTTTGATATTGTCATGCCACCGGGGCAAGATGGGTAAGAGAGAGAGAGAGCGCGCAGTAAATGATGCTAAAGTCTGCCCCACTCGTCAGTTTGCGGTTGTGGAGGAAGGAGAGAACACACACAGGTAAAAGTAATATGAGTGGCGGTTGTGATTTCTCTTCCCTTATGTCTCCTTCTTCTTTACTGAAAACAAGATCTCAACAATTTGATCGTTGACCTTATCTGAGCCTGGTTCCGAACTCTATGTACTGGGTGAGGTATTTCTCCAGGGAACATTTTTGTAACTTATAGTCGAATGACGTTGCTGCTGCTGGCATATCGATTTCAATGGGTTTGGAAGTTCCTCATCGCTTTCGTTAGAGCTGGAAGACCGGTAGACAACGCATAGGTTAGGCGTCGGAAATTGTTTGATTCTAATTTTTTAAGAAATTACTGAACACCTTCGGTGTACTTCGTCGGAAATTTCCCTCTGACAGGAAGAAAGTTCCTGGGATATCTAAAGTCTCATGCCTCCGCCTTTATGTTGAAATCTGTCACAACTGAACATGTGGTAGCCCCCGATACTGACTTCGCTAAGGCCTATTTCTTCAGTTAGTCACGTCTCTGTCAATGCAATTATGTGCGGTTTCTGCTTAGAGGCTATGGCTTTCAGCTCATCGAATTTGTTTAAGAGATTCTGACAGTTGGTATAGTATATGTCGAGACAGCGGCCACTAGTGTTTATAGTAGCCTCGAAAACAGGCATTTTGCTATTGGTTTAGCGGTCAACCTGACTGCTTTCGGCTAAAGAAATTCTCTTTTGACCTGAATTATGCCCCAGTGCTCCTTCGCTCTTTCATTTCATGTATCAGTTGTGTCATTTTCATTCATTCTATCGGCTCGTAGTGCGGTTGAAAAAAACAACGGCACGCATATCCCACAGGGACTAGTTCCTTTGTAGCAAGGCTGCACCTCTGCTTCGGTTTCTCAAATGATTTTAAAGGTTGGTGGTCAAGAGTTTGCGCCAATTGACGACTGAGCGTTCCCTATTCGATATGATTTTAGAATGATACTCGACTCGCCACCTCTTAACAATGCTGTGACATACTGTGTTTAACTTTATCCCTGGGATTTAACCGAGCACCTGCTTTTTTCGCATCACATATTTAAACTGACAGAACTCTTGTTTCCAGTTCACTTATTTCACTCACCCTGGAAAAACTGGCCACAGAGCTTGCAAAGTCCAAATCCGTGAAAGATTCGGTCAACCGTGTGTCGGTGGTATTTCGTTCTAAATTATTACATTGCCCGTTGCTCAGTCTGGCCTCAGTTTCGTTGGATGTCTCCCCCCAGATGTGTTGGCTTGGTGTGCGTTCACATGATGCGCTCAAATGGCTGTTTTGCAGTATAACTGAGAGCTTTTGGCGGCCTTTAGCAGGCTGCTTGGCAGCCGCCTTCTGCTGCTGCATGTTCTTGCATGCGGCATTGTTAGGCTCTGTTTTTGTGAAAGATACTGAGATACATGGTTTTGCTGCAATATCCTGAGTCTGTCAGCCTGTAGACTGTACGCCCGACGCGTCTGGAGTTTGTTGCAAGGACTTTGTTCTCTGTCTCGTTGGGTTCCACGGGAGGTTTTGTTCAGATGTTGTTACTTTCTTTCAGGTGTGTTTAGACCGATTTTTCAAATGTTTCTGTGCCCTTTGAATACTTGGCATCTTGTGGCATAATCTTTTTTGTGCTTTATGAGCACGGCTTTTATCTCTGACGAAAAGTCGAGGCTTCCGTCTACACGTCTTACTCGCGTGGCAAGATCAAGACACCCATCGCAGTGTACATGCGAAAGTGGAGTTAATCTTTTAGTGTTCGGTTCTGAAGCAGTTGGTGGAAGACTGCATCTTACTTCATGGCTGGTAGCCGTGGTTTTGCTACGTGTTACTGAAAGCGATTGTAAAATTGCTGGAAGAACTTGCTCAAAGGAATTAGTGAGCAGTTTGCTAAAGTTAACAAAGTCATGCTCCTTAGAGTATATATTAACGGCTTGGCATTCAAGATTTTGCGAGGTGGTTGGGTGGTTATGACGCTCGACTGTTAGGGGTGATGTCGGAGGTTCAAATCCAGCCGACGACGAAATTATTTTATCCTCTATCAGAGTTGGATCGTACACGCTAACGTTACCCATGCTTCTGCTGACTATATTAGACTGCATTTATTTATAAGCCGGCACTGTACCCTATTCGAAGGAAACAGCTGTATCGGGAAGAGGTGTTTGGTCAGTGTGTTTGATTAGTGAATTTCAACAGTCAAACCGTTTTTTAGAAACAAAGCGCCTTAGCCTTTTTAACGAGTTCTTCCACTGTTTCGAGCTTGTAAACGGAGAGCATTGGTTTACTGCACATTGAAACAAGCGCATTCGCAGAATATTCGGAGTATTCTACCGTAAACCAGACCGTTCAATTTATTACGCAACTTGAACGGTAAGCTACCCAGAAGTAGTAAAGTAGCGACTATCTAAGTAGTTTGCATTTTTCTCAGTGAATTATCATACCATTTTACATTTACTTATATTATAAAGAATATATGCATAAACAATATTTTTTAGTGTATTCAGTTGGTATCAGATTATGTCTTCTTAAAAGTTATGCTTGAAGAATGTGTATCTTGTGGTTTTTAAAAGCATGTGACGTCTGCCTTATAACGTATAAAAATGTGATTTGCTTCGAAAAAAATTTATAGAGCATGTAGTTTCAAAACCTTGAATGCATGTGCAACGGCAGGTTGGGATCAAAATTATTCGGTAAATGGAAGTGCTTTTATAACCAAAGATACAAATTGTTCAAATATAAAATTCCAAGAAGACCTAATTTACTACTGAAATATATTAAAGGGTATTACAATATATTTTGATGCACGTTTTCTAAAAAATATATCTGAATTTATACGGGCACCAAAAACCGATAAGAAAAATTAATGCTACATTTGTAGTCGTTTTGGTAAGGATGCCCTGTATGGTCTCATAAACAGGACACGAGGAATGAAGCCGCCCAAAATATTTACATGTGGCCTTTTGCTAAATTCCAAATAAATAATGTTTAGGTTTAAGGTTAGGGTTAGGGTTAATTTTAAGGTAAGATTTAAGTTTGAAGATTTGTCCAGAGTTGAGGTTAGGGCCATGATTAGGGTAAAGGTTAAGGGTATTATCAGGTTGACTGTAGGGTTAACATTAAGATGACAATTTCGTTTTATGTTAGGGCTGGTGTTAGCGTTAAGACACGGGAATATGTAACCTTCCTGAAATTTGCCGTAAAGTTGCCTATTTTAAGGAAGCGGGTGGCTCCTATTTCCGTAGCCTGTTTAGGTGGTCACCTAAGGCATCCCTTCCATTTTTTTATATCATATAGTTTCCGCTAATCCGCAATTTAGAAACTCACTGGACAGAAGATTAAAATTTTAAAGTAAAATTGAAGTATATATTCAGATACGCTATCGTGTATTAACTAACTTAGAACGAAGCATTAAGGTAAATAACTGAATGCGAAAGTTCGAGTCCCAGCAGATTGAATGAGAAATGTCGATGTCTGTTCAAGCACCAGGGCAATTTGTTTATTGTTCTGAGCTTTCGAAATCTTGCAAGAGTCCATCGTCAGAAATAACAGCAGCAACGAAAAAAGGTCACACTTATAGGAAAAACAACCAAATCAATGATCATTGACCCAGGTCTGGAGATGATTGCGCAGGGCTCTGTACGCTGGCGACAAATCGATACATCGATTGATTGGGTTCCCATTCATGGACCAGGACCCAATCAATTCTCGGCTCATCTTGTTTCTGGCGTGGGCGATTACCTTGACAGCTGCGCAATTGAACTCATGGCTCTTTTCAAAGGTGTGGGCCGCAACTTGCGATAGTTTGCCGCCTCATCGCACCGCTAACTTACGTTCATGTATTCGCGATCCCAGCCTGCGTTCAGTCTGGCCTGTCTTGTTACAAGGAAACTTTAGGCCTGGGATGCGATACAATACCCCAGAGTGCTCGATCTTTGGTTTTCATCACCCTGCTGCGCATGGTGGCTTTGAGCTCGTGTGCAATGCCAAAACCCAGTCCGACAACAATGCGCTCAGTCGCTTCTGAGACGTCCATGCTCGAGGTCAGAGCATGTCATATCCTGGGTTGTGCTTCTAACTCGGTTCTCCGAGGCGGAACGCGGAGGCATTGGCTTTTAAACGCCTTCGGGAAGCCATTCTGCATAAAATTGGTCGCGGAGCTTTCGAGCCTCACGTACTGTTTCCTCCGGCTTGCTGCAATGAGTCTGAATTCGTTTGAAGAGCCGTCTCATCCAGCTTGGTTTGTGAGCCACTGGGTGGGTGCTGTGAAAGTTAAGGAGTTGTATGGTGTTCATTACCTTCCTGTAAACCATCATCTCAAGGTCACCGTTGAGATTTCGCTTTACGAGGACATCAAAGAAAGGTGGCTGCTGTTCTTGTTCCTCTTCATTGATTTCATTGAGCAGGTTATGGAAGTTTTGCAGCATGTTTTTCTTAACCATAACAAACTTGTGGTCAACGTAACGGCACCAAAAGGTAGGGTCAATTTGGCTGAAGGCGGTGTTTTCTAGCTCCCGTAGGACCAGTCTTGCCACCAAACTGGACATTAGGCTGCCCATTGGAGTTCCTTTGATCTGCTCATAGGTTACTCCAGCAACGTTGAAGTAAGCATTTTTGGTGAAATTCGAAATGCCTCATGTGTTGTTCCATTTTTAGTGGACAATGAGACTGGTCGTATGTCTCTTAAAACCTCTTACGTAAGAATTCGCGCGCCAAAGTCAGTCGGAGGTCACATCGAAAGAGACTATGATTTCATCCGACGGAATCGTCCAACCTTGAAGGTCTTCGAGAAATTGAGAGGCTGACTGAACTGAGACAGTTGCTGCTGTTTTCTCTGACGATAGACTCCTACAGGAGTTTGAAAGCTCAGCACAATAAACAAATCGTTCCGGTGCTCCGACAGACTTGATATTTTTTACAGGTAAATACATGTAACAAAAAACGCTCCAATATAAACCGAAAAGTGAGGTCTTGCATTTTCAGCCTAAATTATGTAACTAGCATTCAGGAAAATCACGAAACCGATCAATCTTCAGCATTTTCACCGTGACTTTGGAAAAAGATAAAATGGCGAATATTCGTCAGCGAAATATCTAATTAACGCGTTTTGCAAAGGGTTACTTATTATTAAACGATTTTAATTGACCATGGGCATATTATTTGTCGACTTTCACTGTGGCTGTTCCTCTTTCTCGGAATTAAGTTTTCAGGTCTGGATGAATCTAAAACTATGACGTGAGCGGCAATCTTCATTAGAAAGAAGATCCAAAAACTCACAACTTTGGCAAATGCTTTTAAGAACTATCTTATTTTGCAGGTTTTGATAAACTCATAGAACAGGGTTTAAATTTATTGCCAATCGATTGAAAACAGACCAAATCATGAAATATTTACCGGCATTTGAAGGGCGATCTGAAGCTACTTGTAATCCATTACCAGAAATATCAATAAAAAGTTTGACTGAAGGATATTCTTCTTAATTTACGCCAGTTTGTTTGCTAACGCTTTTGCCTGACTATTCATATTAACAGCGATTTTTCACGTTTTCAGAAGTTGCCTCACCTAAAAAAAGTTAGTATTTCTAAACCAAGTTATATTAATTTTCATATTTCTTTTAAGCTTTTGAATTCGCTTACGGGAGTTCATTATTATTGTAAAGCTACGGTACATGCCTTAGTGTGGGATTTCGAATAACTCTCAATCTTTCACAAATTGTGGCATTTTGCATTATATAGGTTCTCTACTGTACTTTTTTTATGATAGATTAAATCATTTTTTGATTAAATCATAATGGATAACACCTTCGCCTGACCACCACACCCTCATGATCGACTTCTTTTGGTGAATATTGCGCTTTGAGCTGTTTTGGTAGCTTGTCATTGTCAAACCCCTTTGCGAACGTTTGACAGTTATCTTATGGGATCTATTTCTGATTATACGTTGCAATCCGATTCAAAAGGTATCATTTTGTGACGAGAAAGCAACATCGTGCAAGCTTCAAAACGCATTTGCTTCCATTTTTTCTTCAGTTTCATGTGGATATCACAGATCCAACTTTTTCACTCTACCGACTTCCGGTAGGTTAGTTAATATTGTTTGCTTGCTAAGATTAAACGATAATTCATGTGTACTTGGACGCTGATCTCACTCGATTGATTCTGGCCGACCGTGTGGATCACTCTTAAATTCAAAGTCACTAGAACGAAATTGCACAAACCAATTTTATACGGTCTGTTAGGTATTAATAATACAGCAAAATACACCATTAATACTCCGAGCTGGTTGTGAGTTGGTACTTCCACGTAAGAACTCATAATTATTAATTAGACGAATTCCTGACTTTTTCATCGTTAAAACGCAAAAATTAATTTAGAAAGAGGAGATATGTTTAGAAGCTTCCTAACAAAAAAGAATGTAAAATATAATACCAACTTGAAATGAGAAGCCGTCGATGTTTGCTATACGTCTAGCTCAAGATTACATACTTAACTACCCAATATATTTATAAGGGCATCGCTGGAAATAGATAATACTACTTAAAGAACCGGTTTTTAATAATTTGTTTGGTCGCAGGCGCGGAAAGAAGTATATTCGAAAGCTAGCATCCTGTATGATTGAAATATCTCAGAATTATGCGGCATGATAGGGAATTTTGTAATTTCACCTAAGTACTCTTTCCATGTGAACCATCATTTCAAACTCTGGGTTTATGTCGTATCAAATATGCTACCTTTCAAATTGATGACTTCTCCTATTTCCTGACCTCAGTGCCCACAAGGAGATAAAAACGGTTGAACGATTGTGTTTGCAAATTGTCCCATGAGACATAGAAACCTACTTAGATTTATTGCGTATAATCTTGACTGCCACCTGCATATGTTGGCGGTGATCATAAGCGCGAACCACCCTACCGAATGATCCTTTTCCGAGATGATCAAGTATTTCGTACCGATAGGCCATGTGATCATGCGGGATCTAAAAATGAAAAGAAAACAGACAGATGAATTTCAACACCGGAATACGGTAGCTTGAGCATTTTTTTGCCGCAAACTCCCAACGATTGATTTTGGAGGTCTGAAAAACGTGGTTTCGCTAGAATTATCCTCCATCCTGTAGACTTGGTGTGGTAACTTTAAAACTAGAGCATAACTCCCATATACTTCCCTAGCTCCTGTGGAGGAATTTGTATGGATAGAATGAGTTGATGACTCTTCAGAAGAGTTATGAAAAAAAGGTTAACTGAGGATAGGAAGCAATTGGATCTATGCTGCTTGTAAAGCACAAAAAACAGAAAACCCAGGCTCCTAAGAACACTCACTAATGGACGCAGACCGTTTCTAAAGGTTACCGTGTGGGGCTCAATGGGGTGGACGATCGAAACCAACGGCGACCGACTCCAAAAAAAGGAGAAAAAGTCGCCCGTGTAACACCAAACGCGACAATGAAGTTGTGCACTGGATATTCAAAACCAGCCTGGCCTTCGGCCAGCTGCAGGCCTCTGTGTGGAATGATCATGGTCTCCAACTTAAAACCAAACTCAGTGTGTACAAAGCTGTCATCTTGGCAAAACATTTGTTTGAGGCGGTGACCTGATTTGTATACGCCAATCAAGCCGGAAAATTCGATTATTTCCACTTCAGCTATCTCCAGAGCATAGTTAATTTGAGATGGCATGCCCAAATCCCTCACATGAAAATTCCTGGAATGGACCAGAATTCTCAGTATTCACATCATGCCTAGGGTAAAACAACTGCGATTGGATGACCCGCTCGTTAGGTTTGACGACAATGATGTGGCAACGGAAGCTCATCGAAAATGAAGATTAAACCACCTTCAAACTTTCCTTAAGAGTTCTTGCAAATCAACCCGGAGATCCCAACTTTCTGACGTACGAACTCTAGCGAAGCAGGATAATAATTTAGGAAATTATAAAATGAAGACATGGAGCTAAGTGACCCTACGAACGATTTTTAGAAAAGAGTTAGTCTAAGATAATCAACTGCCGATGAATAGACATTACGTAGTTATTTCACACTTAAGCCCGTTTCCTGCACTTAATAATTTTACTAATTAATATCTTGTTATGTAACTGGAAATCATATAACAGAGGCCAACAAGGAGTAGGCTGGGGGGCGCAATGAAAAACGAACCACTGGTAGCGGTGCCATGTCTGTTTGTTTGATTGTACCTATGTCGGGAGGCAATTTCTGGAGGCTATGCACTCAGACGAGCCAGGCATTGATAGGCTCACTCCAGAACCCTGCTAGCAGTGGTGGCTAGCAGCCCGAGGCTCGAGCTCGCATCCTATTGGTCAGAAGTCCAACGTTCTACCCACTGCGCCAAGAGCTCGTTGTCTTGCCGGTTTCGATCGGGAATATTAACAATGGTAGTTGGGCGCTCACCGATCGGTTACAGGACTCACTCGTCCCACTGTGCCTTGGGGCTACCTCTCAAGCACCACCAGCAGCCGTGGAGCGGCTAGTGATATAGGCAGAAAGAAATTACCGACAAAGTCAAGAGAGACCCGAATGGGCGCTTCTGGCCTATTAGTCTTCATCAGCCAGTCATATTCAACTTCAGGTCTTTCGGCAACCGACAATCGAACGTGTGACCTGTTGGTTAGAAGCCAGTGCTCTAACCCACTGCGTCAAGAGCTCATTTTCTTGTCGGTTTCACCCGGGAATACTTAGTAGGTGGTAAGTAGGCGCTTGGAGCGAGTGAGCGCTCACCTACCACTGTGGGAAGCATGAGAGGTTTATTTCGACGGATTGGTACAAATGACGCACTCTTTGGACTAATCGAGCAGTAGCCATTAATATAGCATACTCAGAGCAACAAAACTTGCAATAACTTCCCTTTAATAAACGAGAGAATTGCTCATATTTGCAGCAAGTTAAGCTCGGAAGATAAAACAAGACAATCTTTCATGCAAATAGGATCGTAGTTTCCATGGTAACAGAGATTCTTGTGCATGATAAATATGTTGGCTTACCACATTGTAGCCACCTTTTTCGTCGTCAAAGCCAAAATTTTTCCCGCCTGAGTCCGGGCAGTATGGTTTCTTCCTGCATCGCTGACCGAAGTACCAGATGTCCTTGTAGTCCTTGATTTCACAGAGTTCGTAATTTGACAGTAGCATTCCATAGTGTCGGACGATTTCTTAAATTGAGCAATGAAGGTAAAAAAGGCAACGCTAAGATGAAAGCTCGAATGAGAGCCTTCCCGGCCATACTATTCGGAGGTAAATTAAAAGCCACCAGCGGTGACTGGAGTCTAAGGTTCAGTGCCACTTTAAGGAGGTAGCGGAGGAGATTTCGATGCTCATTAAAAGAAACTTGGAGTGCCGTGATTGGTCCTTTCCGGTCAAAGAGACTTACCTCATTTGGGTAAATTGGTGGTTTGGAATCAAACCCATATGATGCGTCACTGACTACTCGCGTTTGATTTCAGGATGGAATTGTAATTTGAGCGCGAAGTAAGACTGACGCGGCGTCTTCAAGCGCAAATCGAGCGCGAGTCCAAGAACCGAATATTGTCTGGAAGGTTCAGTCAACAGCATATTTAGGCGTTTGTAAATCCAGCCAGTCACTTCACTGTACCGCAGAATTATTAATATGGTGACGTTTCTGAAAGTTTGGTCGGCTCATTAGTGTCATAGTGCTGAGTGCCGTTAACTGGAATTGGCGTGTCGTGCCTTACTGGTCAGTCTCGGGCTTATCAAATTTTTCCGTCGCCTCGGCACTTTGGACGATGTTTGGCGGGAAATTAAGCTGCCTGTGTTATGAGTTATCACCTGGAGGGTAGAGGGAATGGGTAGTTGAACCTCCGTCAGTGTTGCTCCGTCCGGAAACTGTTGTTCTTCGTCGGATGATTTCGTGCACGGGTTGTGTCTGTGCGGCTTTCTGTGTGGTTGTCTTGTCCTGAGCTTTCTGTACTTAATGACGCAAGACTTTATAATCTGCAGACAGGTCAAGATTCCTGATGATGGATTGGGAATCTGAATACCATGCCATGGTTGTCTTTTGTTTGATTGGTGCCTGCTTTTCTCAATAAAATGGTACGAATAGCCCTTACCTCTGAATAGGTTCTAAGGGTATAGTCTTTCAGCTCTTTTGTATGCTAGTGGGCTAGATTGGATTTCGATTCTTTTGAGTAGAGTGTGGACACAGCTGCGTTTGTGAGACAGAGGGCGATTGCTATTAAAGTGCAGTATTTGCTTCATGTCGATGGCATGTCTGAATACTGTTCATTTGCACACAAGCACGTCGAGGAAGGGGGTTTGTTTTTTGCTTCGCCTTCTATGGTCAGCTTGATATTCGGGTCTACCGAGTTTAGTAATTCCTTGAGGTGCTTAATGTCGGTTGTGTTGATGACGAAGATGTCTTCGAGATACCGAGCCAAAACCTATGGTTGGTACCTGCTGAACACCGAATGTTCTTTCTGTTGACGGACTTCGTCATCAATCATGCGTGATACAGGGAGTCGATAAGAGTGCGTTTAATTTGTTAGTAAACCTGTTTATCAAAGGTGAGACCGGGTTTTAGACAGTGACGTGGAATCTCGACTGGATGTTCGGACTTCCGCGGCTTTTATCTCTGATCCTAGCCTTTAGTCAGGAGTTGATGCACAACTTACTACCAACCAATCAAGCATCAAGGCGACACATTGAAGCGCAGTTGGTGCGGACCGACTGAGATGCTGAGCGAGTGAGACAGCGACCTGAAACCGCCCTTCGGGTCCACTGATAGCATAGCACTCGCGTAATGCTAGTCCCTACGCGATAGTCTGCGGATAGTTTAGCGATTGGTATCAGTCCTAATAACAGGCACAATCCGCTCACTAGTCCCTTCGCGTGCTTTGCGTCAGGGGCCAATAAAATCGCTCAAAACACACAAGCCCGCAAATCTGAGTTACTAGTGCAAAGTTAGACTGAGGCTAGCACAATGTTACCGGAGGTAGAGATGGCGGAGGCTTACAACGCTACTGCACTTGATCAATTCTTTTTTTGCTATTAAAACTGAGATTGTTTTTGGCAGGTGTGTTTGGTAGACGGTGTGGAATCCTTCCAGAGCAGATGGGGCTCCGGACTTTGGGTCGGTTTTAGGGAAGGGCCATTGCGGTTGACGAGGAGTTCATTGCTGCGACAGGCAGCACCAGAAACAACGGCGAAACACGTGTCTGAGCTCTGGCTAGTATCTATGTTGGGAGTGTGCCCCCTAAACGGGTCACGTGGTAGATGTGCTGGACCAACATGGGGGCAAAATCAGGGTGCGCCAGGCGTTATTATTAACTGGTAGGAGGTCCCATAACAGATGCCGAACATGGGGGTTGCGCGTACTGAACATGGGCGGGCTCATGCTTCACCATTCACTGTTGTCCTTTTATGGCTAGGGTGGATATGATTCATCTGCGCCCGGGCCCGCCTCCGGTTTTCTTGACAACGTCTTGAGACTGGGGACAGGCGAGTAAGGGAAGACAGTGCGGTAGATTCAGTGCAAATCTACTATCATTGAAAATTACTTCATGTGAAAGTCACCGTACCTGCACCACCCTTATGTGGAGAATACGGTGGACATCGTTGGACTATGACGGTCGAACTGGCGTATTTCGGGATTATGGTATACCATCTTTGCCTTATAAATTTCTTGCTACTTGTAGTACTCCTTGTTTGTAGAATGGATAGTACGTTGTTAATCCGGAGAAGTTGATTGTCTTAAACTAAAATATTCGCTAAAATTTGGAGTCTGACCCCAAAAACTCATGTCCCGGTCACTTAACTACATTTTCTGCACCTAATAATTTTGAAAATATAACCTTCATTATTCTCTGGGGTTCATACAGCAGAAACCGCATGGAGAACACTGGGGGACCCACTAAGGAGCTGAACCACTCGTTGCAGTGCCATGCAGCGGCAGAAACTTTGGTGAAACATGCGTCTTGGCTTTTAGCTAGTATCTATGCCGGTAATACGGTATATATATATATATATATATATATATATATATATGTTTTTTTATGTGGTTTCTGATATATATATATATATATATATATATATATATATATATATAGTTAAGCTTCGGCGCCTGTGCCTACTCCGGGAGACAATGTCGTTTGCTGCGGTGAACTTCGCATTTCATTTCATAACTAAAACAATTATAAAAATCCAAATGTTAACTCAAGATTAGAGCGAGTTTCTATTTTGAGGCCTCAAAGCGCTTGTAAATGCTCCTAGTGCATTTTACGATGCGTGAATAAAATTGTCTGTATTTTTGTACACTTGGTTTTCATAGGATAATTCCTTTATGCAAAAGTATTTTATTTAGCGAATGTGTTTCACTCGGTGTTTTTTAGGATCTGGCTTTTGCCTACTGTGGTGGTTTAACTGATAACATTTCACCCGCTAGCATCGCCGTCTCGGTGACACCCCACCTCCGAATAAAAACTTGACAAAATTTCGAAACCACTAGCAGGATTAGAACGACAAGATAAATTAATTCCAATGAATCCTAGGACTGAACAATGCCGACAAAGTTAAGGGAGACTTGACATGCCATTTCTGGCTCATTTGCTGTCATCAGCCAGTCATAGCCAACTTCAACTGGTGCACAATTCAAGGCATAGTCTGGGGGTTTTGTATGACTGGTTGATGACGGCTGATGCGCCAGAAATGGCCAGTCAAGTCCCCTGTCTATACTACTAGTACTAGCTGCTCTGTGGCTGCTAGCGGAGCTCCAGAGTGAGCCCCAAGGCAGAACGGGACCAATTAGTTCCGTTAGCGATCGGTGAGCGTTATTCAACCTATCCTAGGACCATTTTAACCTTATTAAAGCTGCAAGGTTAGAAAAATCGGTTCTCAAAAGCCCTGGATGCTAGACATATGCAGTTATCATACTAGAATTCGCTCATTCATTACGCGATTTTCAGCAAATTCCATATGCCATATGTGTGAATATTGTCAGAAGCATAAGTACCTTGAGCTGACATAGAAAATTCGGGGTAGGTTTTAAACATTTCTCATTGGTGGTCCTGAGCGGCTGACACATGGAAACTTTTCGGCAGTTGGCATGGCCAGCGGAGTTGAATGGCGTGGGCAGAAGTGAATATGTGGCCGGGGCCGTGGAGACCATTTTGACCCTGTCTAGAACGCCTATAGTAGTGGTGCCTGGAGGGAGCTGAGGAAAGGTAATACGCCGCTTGGCTTCGTCTCTCGGGGTAATCCACTTGAACGTCTCCTGAGAGAGGGGAGATTTTCGTAGAGCCATCAACTCTCTCGTTCTGTAAGTCGGATGATTTGCCTTTGTTGTCTGAAGAGTTAAAAAAGTAATCAAAGGTAAGAAAATTCCATTTCTATTCTGAAGCGTTTTCCCAGAATATGAAAAACTGAAAATCAGAGGAGTTGATAACGGCAGCCTCTAGAAAGTGTACTCCTACTGATATAGCGATCTAAGGCAGTTGTTTAGCTCGTTGTATTATGACTGTTCCCCCTGAGGTAAAGCACGTTGATGCTGTCCCGATGCGTTGGCTGTCACAGTTTAGAAGTTTATGTACTGGCACGATAGCCCTGTTCTACCTAGGACTGCTACTTTGATTGCAGTGGCTCATACTGCCCTCGATATCGTGGATGAAGCGAGAAGACGAAACACCTAATTTTTTTCTGCCTCTTCATCGCGACTTCCGAGGGTAAGGTGGAAGATATAGTCAGAAGAAGGCCGCGGGCATGGAACGGGTGGCGTGAGGTAGATGCTTCTTAAGTCTGTTCCATCAACCTAATTCACTGGCAGATTACCCCTACGCCAGTATTTCTGGCCCAACCCTGGATGGCGTCAGGTCAGTTCTTTGGCTAAACGCTTGTTAGAAGGCGGATACATAGTAATGCGCTAGTAAGGAAAGCGATGTGTGGTACTGAATGTAAACCTTAAGGTAATAAAGCACCTAGCAAGGATCTGTTAGGTGTAATCGGAAGAAACTACGAGATGCCACCTAGAACGTGGCCTTAGGGGTTTATAAAACGTTCACTTCAACGCGAGCAACGAGATGAAGAAAATCTGTTGTCACATTTAAGAGGACAACTGAATCTAAACAAGAAAAGAAGCATGCTTTCAACGCTGAAACCCATTGTGAATTTACTGGCGGAAGCACAAGTTTGAAAGGACCGCGGCGAAATGAACGGTCTCGTTGAAGTCACCAAGACAGTTGAGGTCACTCAACCCAACACAAAATGTGCTGGCACCCAATTCGAAAAGTATAATCCACTTGGGATTCACTCATCCGGTACTGCCATAAGACTCCCTCTTGAGCACTGTCCGAAGTCAAACAGCTGCTAGCATAATGGCCAGAAGAACAGTACCTACCGAAGATTGCCCATAGATTGAAACCGATAACAAAACAAACCCGTGGCTTAGTGGTTAGAGTATTTGGTTAGAGTGCATGTCATACGGTTCAAGCCTCGGGTGGGGCACCAAAAATGGCCATTTCAGTCTCCCTCGTCTTTGTCATTCAACCTAGATCACAAGCCTGCACTCTAAACGGGCCACGTGGTAGACGTGCTGGACCAACACCGAGACCGTCGAACTTATATCCCTAGCCGCTGTGCGACTGCTGGGGGGGGGGCTCTAGAGTGAGCCCCAAGGCACAACCGAATGAGCGAGTCTCGTAAACCGATCAGTGAGCTCCCAACTACCACAGTTTGCCTTGTTTTTTTGGTAATGTTTTTCTGTCCATAATCTCATTGTCAGAGGACCCGCGGATACTGTGACGCTGAACCGAGCACTTTGGTGCGTCCTAGAGCGTCAATCTGCTCTTTCTGGGGAACTGTTTGTCAAGCCACCTGGAATGCAAACAAATGCTGCAAATGGTTGTCTGTCCTCAGGATGAAGCAGTAGTTGTCTAGCAGAAAAGCCTCTGAAGTCTGAAAATAAGGTGACTCTGCGCTTCTGGATTGACTGTCCTCAGCGGTTCAGAGGACATGAAAACGTAGAATCTAACACAAACCTTTACAGATGCCGCTATTCTCCACCTCCACTAATTAACCATGTATGCAACTGTTGTCCCAAATTCTTCCCCCGCAGCATCGTAAGCCAAAATTCTTCGTTCCCATTCTTCTCTATTGCCTGATCATGACTTTATAACGGGGTTTTCTTGCAAAGGCACAATGTGAATTCCAGAAACACCATGGCAGAGTGGGTATGATCAGTACGGCTCGTTTACTAGAAGAAAACGACTTGAATACAACCACTGGGCATGGTGAATCATGATGGGTTCTGGAAAGTCACTGTTGATAGAGCAATGCACGCAAATGCGCAGTAGAGGAATGAGCTTGCGCGTCAAGGGCAACGGATCAGACTCAGAAGCATTCACTTTGACTTTCTTCCACCAACTTAAGTCTAAGCTTATGTTCATTCTGACGTACACCTGCCAAAGTACGAAGGCAGGCAATACACTTAAATGGAGAAGATTTTACTGAGGCAGAGAGTAGCACCACAAACAGTACCAGCTAGCGTTCCCACCAGGTAAGTGACGCCGTCAGTGTCCACTGTTGAGATTCTTAACCCCTTGCGGGTGTGCGATTCGTCACCTGCAGTCAGTCAACGAAGGACTCGGTGGCAATTGCCTCTCGCGATGCCAAGTCTCCTGCGGCCCCATCAGTCAAATGACATAGAGAGTGTGAGGTGGAGATAAAGGCTGCATGACAAATTGGCTGCAATGGTGGTCGCGGGAGTGGACTGCCGACTACCTACACCGATGAGGAGTAAGGAATCGTCACTGACCACCTATCTGATGGACATTTGTTTAACATCCGATAAATAAAGCCTTCTTCAAGAGTCTTAAAGGCTTTTGGTCATGACCGCTCCGGTAGCGGTTCGCCTAATGCCGCAACTCAAGCAGACATGGAACAGAATGCGGATCACATTATCCCCGGTCAATCAAACCTTGGACTGTTATGACCATTTATGTTAAACATCTTTAGGTTAAAAGGGTATGCTATTTTGATTATTCTGTAATTGGCCCGGTTTGGGCATGATGAATATTTACTGACTCGAAACAAACGAAGGGCACGCAGCAATCACATACTTACCTCAATGTCCAATTAAATGACATACCGGTATAGGGATTCCAGAGTCAGCTGATCTTCCAGGCACGGTGCACGGTGTTTTCGGGGCTTCCTTAAGAATAGACTCTGTCCGGTGACTCCAAGGTGGTCGACGTCGTTCAGCAATTGGATCCAACTTCGTGGAAAGGAGGATTCTGGTTGTTGTGGCAGTACCAACGGTACGACGTGGATGTACTCCATTGGTTGTCTCGCTTGCCCCGGCATAGTTCACCGCGCTGATCCTGGTCAGAAAACCCGATCTATGCTTCTTTTCACCATTCGCACTGGTCTTCAGGACTGGGGTCTGTCACAAGGAAAGGGTTACATGGTCTGTTTATTTCCGTCAGTAGCATATTTTAGAACGCATTATGTGAAACAGTAAGTTTTTGAAGATAATTATAAAGAAGCACTGGGTCGCCTTCTTTCAAAAAGTTTCTATCTGGCCTATAAATCCCTCTGTGGGGTGAACTCAAAGTCCTGTCAGATGCCAACTTATGTCAGGATCCCGAAACAAACAAGGATCCTGACTCTTGAGAGAGAGATAGAGATAGAGAGAGCGAGAGAGAGAGAGAGTAATCCGTGCGACTGGCCATAATGCGTGTGCACTGACTTACCCCTAGATCAGCAGCGACAGGCTGCAACAAGGAAGCGAACGGAATGTTAGTTGTGCAGACTTTCAAACAGCGCAGTGAAAACGTAAGCACATATCAGGCTTTATGGTTGGTTCCGTGGCAAGATGCTGGCGACCGTTTCTGAACACAGACATGCAGGGAGTTGCCTGTTTATGAGACGCTCCAGTGCAAACACTGAAATGCCTACTACTGTCCTTCAGCCAGAACAGATCGTTTTGCATCTCATTGAAATGTTCCCGTAGTTCCAGGGGGTATAATGTCAAGTTTCAACAATTTGGTTGAAGCCCAGGATGAGGCAGCCTCTGGAGTTGGGTCATCACTGACTGATGAGGGTTTACAGACGCCAGTGCGAGTATTGGTTTCTCAATAGTTTTTTTTCTAGCTGTTCTGCATAAGCCAGCATTGGCTCTGGATCCGCACCGCAAGGGGCCTCAGAACCACCCAGGTCTGTTTTGAAATAGTAAGGCGATAGTCTGAGCACGCCCCCGTCTTGCAGGGTTAAAAGAAAGTAAGGGTTAATGTCGGAGTTAGGAATACTGTTAACCATACTGCCATTTAGCGCATGGCCTCTTGTCATAGGGAGGTATATAGTCCGATGTCTGATTGCCACCTCTAATCTGGGATACTTATCACAGTTCCACCTGTGTCAACTCAGGATAAACCAGTAATCACCAACTTCATATGGCTTTTTGAACACCCATCAGAAAGATAAACCCAGAATCTCACGGGGGGCTTACACACTAGTTATATCTTCGCGAGATTCAAAAAACTAGCAAATTTGTCCAGATCTGATTATATGTTGGTGAGATTCAAAAAGCCTTCAAGGCAAAGGTATATACAAACATATATGGTGCTGGCATGATGGGTGTAAGGCATTTTTTAGTGTAGCAAGAGGTGTTTGGGAGGTCCGGTCATGTACGTGGTACGTGTAGACGCATTGGTTATGTCAGCAGCTGTGCCCCTTCCCCGCACCAGTTTGCTTACCGGCTCGGACGTTGGCTGGGGCCTGCGAATGGGAATAGAGAGTGAGGTCAGTGACTCAGCGCATCTTACTATAAACCATCTGACACGCTTGAAGCTTCGTTAGCGAAAGATCACCAGCCATTAACGGAACTCCCTCGACCCGTTCTGCCTTGGGGCTCATTCTCGAGCCCCACCGCACAGTGACCTGTAGTAGTCGAGGCAGATTTCCAATAAAGACAAGGGAGACTGTAATGGCCATTTCGGGCTCATTAGCTGTCATCAGCTAGTGACGAGTGAGTTCCGTTAACGATCAGTTAGCGTTCATCAACGAATGTCCATATTCCCGATCTCAACTGGCAAGACATTGAGCCCGTTGCTCAATGGTAAGAGCGTCCAACTTCTGACCAACAGGTTACGGGTTCAAACATCGCGTCGGTTTCGGGTATTACAGGGTGATGAAGGCTAATGAGCCAGAAACGGCTATTCCAGTTTCCCTTTTATTTGTAAGAATTGCTTATCTAGGCTTGAAGCAGTCATGGTGTGTTCGAAGCCATGGCTTGGAAGGTTTACAACTGCTGCGATGATTCGGACCGTGAAGCTAGTCTTGTGCGGGTTTTTTATGAACTGCCCGACTGGCGGGCTGAGAGTCCTGTTGCAATGGCTCCTTCTTAATGTGACCTTTTTAGCACTCCCACCCCGTGGGTCAGAACCAGGTGTGCCGTCACGCCTAGAGGTGGCTCCGGCCTCGCCAAACACTTGCGCCCTCTCCCTTCTCCTGTCTTCTTGATTTGGTCATGATACCGGGCCCATGCGAGGGAGGGAACAGTGCGATAGATGCAGTGCAAGTCGATTTGCATTATAATCTACTTCACGTGTAATTTACCTTCCTCGCGCCACTTTACTGTGAGGCACACGGTAGACCTCGTCAGGTATGACGGCCGAACTCTCTTAGCATGATGTGGGCTGTAAATGCATTGAACTAACACGGAGGGGGGTTTTAATAGTAAGTATCTTGCAATTTTAGTCAATCGAGGATGCCGGATTTCGAAGGAGCTACACTCCAGTCGCCTGCAAAGAGGCTACTCTGTCACACATGACTAACATAGCACAATGAATCTTTTTCCCTTTAGAGTTTCAATGTCCTTATAAATTAAAATTTATTTGACAGAAAACCTGCGCAACAAGATCCTTTCTTGGGCTTATTTGCTAACAACGTCCGCTCTCCTTGTACTTGAAGAACCGGTATTTTGTTGGTTTTTTAAAAAGAACTTTGTTCAATTCTCAAAAATTTCTGAGTCTGAAATGCTGTTATCTTGTATTCAGGCTTTGCAAACTATATTTTGTGTGGCGCAAATCATACACGCCATAAGTCATACAGTGCCAATGAAATTTGGCAGGGGATCTGGACAATTTTATAGTAGTAATGGCGGTGCAAATGCGATTGCCAGAGGCAGAAGAGGTGGACACCGGGAGAGGAGGTTTCGTCTACCCATCTTCAGAGACAGGAGTGGCATGCCACTCTTGGCCTTGCGCCTCTTGGACGGGGGCAGCGGCGGTGATACAAGCTACAGTGAGACGACGAGGCAGCCAGACAGGGGGTTCAACAGGCACAAGGCAAAGCATGGCATATAATGCGATCAGTGAGCATGAATCTCCAGTTTCTGAGAATATGTAGATCGGTCAGGGATCGAATGAAGTCAGCTCCCGCTTAGTCAGAGAGGAAAAGAAGACGAAGAATAAGAAGAAGAAGAAGAAGAAGAAGAAGAAGAAGAAGAAGAAGGACATCCAAGGGAGATAGCTATTTCGTGAGCTCCTGGCTCGGATCAAAATGGCCGCTGTTGATGCGTTGAACAAACAACAGGGTCAGACTGACTCGCGACACGTGTTTATCGGGCAGTGCAGACTCGGTATAAGTCCGAACCTGCTGCTGCCTTCGTGTCAGTCAGTGTAGCTAATCCCTTAACCAGCTGGGCGGACGATGGAGTGCGGCCGACACTTACTAATACTCCTCAAAACGCGCTTGATACTATCACGCTGCGCTTAGAGTCGTGGCCTGGAAGGTTGCCAACTAACGGGAGAACTCGGACCTCGCAGAGTCAGGCTACATTGGCTCATTGTTAATGTGACCGTTATGACGCGTGGACTTTTCCAATTGAGACGTCACGTTTTTTCTGCTCTCTATTCACATGGGAATTTTATTGCCTGAAAATTGGTTCACCTATATTGTCCATTTTATAATAATTTTTACCTCTTCTTGTATATTTGAACTACAATCCTGAAGTCATCTGCACATCTGACGCTAGCAACTCTTTGAAGAAAGTCAAATCTAACCTCAATTTGCGTCTTATTCACTGACAGTTGTTCCGAATGTCGACAGCTACAGTTTTTACCCATCATGTATTGTTTGTCATCTTTGGAACGATACTTTCAAAATAAAGCGCGTGTCTCCCTCAGGGAAGTGTGATCCAAGCCGCTCTTTCCGTAGCGTAGAGCGTCTAGAGGAGACCGTGCTGCGTATGACACACATGGATGGGTGTTTAGTGTACTCGATCTCACCTCTGGTTATCTTGACACTATCTTTTCATCAGAACAAATCGGATGAGCGAATAGAGACGGCGGGCACAAGTCACTGTTGCGGCTCTCACTCTGTAGGTCACGGGTCGCACTTCGTCACTTCTGACGGTCGAACTTACGTAGCACGTTACTTTGTTACAACCTTTTTGTCTTGTCAGGGGGTAGTAACAAGGGTTGGTGGGTGCTCACGGATCAGGTACGGAAATTCCTGACCCGTTGTGCATTGGGGTTCACTTTCGAGCCACGTCAGCAACCGCACAGTGGTATAGGCAGACATTCGTCAATTTAACGATCGTAATTTGACGTTTTCCACTGTATGCTCCACAGATGAGTGTTGCAGGGACGGTGCCTTGTGCGCAAATTAGTTTTAAGTTATAGTAGACTTTCACGGCATCTACCGCACTCTCCCATCCCTTACCCACCTGTGGCCGCTGTCAAGGAAGAGTTAAGAAGACCAGAGGGGGGGTAGGGGTCAGGCCCAGATGAATGATCTCTCACGGAGTGGGAGAGTCATAAATGGCAAAAGTGGCGGGGTATGGCATGAGCATGCACCTACGCGTTCGGCATTTTTATGGGAGCTAAGCCAAAATAATAACGCCCGCCAGACCTTGATTTGGCCCCTTGTTGATCCAGCAAATCTACCATGAGGCCCGATAATGAGAACGTAGACAGACATTATCGACAGTGCCAAGGCCCAGCGGGACGAGTAAGTCCCGTAACCGATTGGTTAGCACCCATCTACCCTGATGGTGGCTGAAGGTCACATGACCAAAGTCAAACACTGCCTTGCCAATGCGCCCGTAAAACGGAGAACAACTCACGAGAGCAGCAACGACTGATCAGTCCGCTGATTGATGTGGGGGAGGCCAACAGGCTCGCTGCCATGCCTAAACCTACGACGGCTCCAAAGGGGACAGTGGTCACGCGAGCCCACCGGCGCTCAACCTCGGGGAGGTCTAAGGAAGTCAGCAGCGATCGGGCAGGTCAAAGTTCACGCGTCCAACATGGATATAATACGAGGCACGAGGCAAGACTGACTAACTCAAGACCAACAGGAGCAGCGAGCACTATAATCTGATGATGGAAGCGAAAAGGCTTTCGAAACGTCAGTACAAATACAATTTGGTCCATGAACTCGCACCCTCTTCTTCCGCGTCTTCTTCGGGAGATGATGAACGCAATATAGTTATATATAGGAAAAGAGGAAGGGGTTCTTCGGAAAATGCGAGTTGTACTCGTAAATTTTCGAGCTGGTCACACCAACCCGTCGTCAGACGAAATAAAAAAACGTGAGTGTTAGAATATCGCACTAGACAGGCAACTGAGGTAGCGCGCATTCTGAGATGATATACTGAAGAAAAAAGGCTCGTCGAGTACAAGGCTATTTTCCAATGAGTATTTCCAATGGTATTTGAGGTCGCGGGTTCGAATCCCAGGTGTGCCACACTTGGGATTGGGTATGACTGGCTGATGACGGCTAATAAGCTAGAAATGGCCATTCCGGTCTCCCTTGTCTTTGTCAGTTCCACATTAACAACATATGCTACATGTCGCTATGCGACTGCCTGTGAGTACTCTAGTCTGAGTTCCAGGGCACAACGGAACATAAATGTTCCTTAAGCAGATCGGTGAGCCACACATTATCATCATATTCCCGATCGCAACCGACAGAGCAACGAGCCCGTGGCTCAATGGTAGAGCGTTCGACTCAAATACCAAAGGTCGCGGGTTCGAATCCCAGGTGTGCCACACTTGGGATTGGGTATGACTGGCTGATGACGGCTAATAAGCCAGAAATGGCCATTCCGGTCTCCCTTGTCTTTGTCAGTTCCACATTAACAATATATATATATATATATATATATATATATATATATATATATATATATATATATATATATAAAATTAAGTTGAGTTCTTTGGGAACAAAATAAATTTATTCTGTAAATTTTCGAATCTGGTGCCCCAGTTCGTCGTCAGACAAATGGGAGATGTACAGAAAACAGTTAACCTTAAATAATGCCTAACACAAGATTCTATGGTTGGCTAAAGTTTGAGCCAATAGACGTCTCGAGTTTTAATTTATCCGGTCGAAATGGGCTGTTTTTTCCTCCACTTGACCTTGAGAAATTTGTAATTGGCATCTAAATCGATAAACCTGTTAATGCAAGCCTCGTCTGAGTGCAATGCCTCCAGGAATTTGCGGCCCTTCCTTGTTGGGCAGGCGCCAACAATGTGGGCATCCTCCCATGCAAATAGGTGTCCCGTGTCCAGAGTGTGCATGGTACCTGAGATGAGGAGTCTCGTCTCCTCACCGCTAACTGATGTTCATATAAACGGGTGGATAGAGATTTCCCGGTTTGGCCACAATAAACTGCATCACAACTGGTACATGGTATTTTGTAGACGAATTCTATTTATACATATATATAGTAGATTTCCTAACTCATTAAATGTCTATATCAGAATTTGAGGTAGTAGCAGGGCACGCATTTTAAGGTGGTAATTCTGTTTATTTTATTTAATTGATGCACAAAAAGCTGTTTAATAATAAAGAGTTCACTCAAATTGGTTTATTGATGGGCTACCTGGGGCAAAATCCGACGTTTAGTGTTATCCAGGAATTTTCCTAGGCTATTAAAAGCTACGGATCAAAGCATCTTGTTTTTGTGTGCAGTACTATGAAGGAAAATTAATATAAGCAGGAAAAATTTGGAGTATTTCCCTTCGGAGAACAGAAGATTTTGTTTTGTTTTCATGAGCTCACATTGTTTTCGGAAAAAAAGCAAGGGCAGATTCAGTCAAAAACATAAAATTTTGCAAATTTATGACGTTTTTTACCAAAAAAAGTTAAAATCAACTTGTTTGAATGTATTTTGTTTTGCCAACACGATAATAAGAACCTTAAATGTGCGTGTATACGAGACGGTAAAACATCTAATTCAAGTGCTTTTTAAATAGGTAACTTATCCTAGAAAGTTTCTTTAACTAATTATAGGCAGCTATTTTCTCGGCTTATGTTGTGGACGTTCATTTTTCACGGCAGCGAGTTTTCCTGTTTTAGCGAGTTTACAAATATGACCCAGACGGCCATTTGCGTTAGAAAGAACGTCCAAAAAGTCACCACTTCGGTAAATGCTATTAAGAAATATTTTATTTTGAAGGTTGTACTAGGCACATCAAACGGAATCTACATTTATGTGCAGTCGACTGATAACATTGAAAATCGTAAAGATTTCACCATATTTTCCAAGATGATCTGAAACTCATCGTAATAGAAAATCCGAAATGGTTATAAAGAAAGTTAACACAAGAAAAATCATCTTTATATGCACAAATTGGTACGTTTACGATTGCACTTTACTATTCTATTTAAATTTATTAGTCCATGACCAGCATGTGAACATGTGAGCTTATGAAATATTATATTACTGTAACAGCCCTATTAGCGTAATCAAGCGAAAACCTGTTTTTCTTGGCCAAAACCTCTAAGACAATGTACAAACGGAAGAAAAACTGTCAATTCTTGTGAAATGGTGTTGGAATATGCTCGTGTTTTAGGCTTCGTTATGATGGTCATAATTTACGTTGCGCTTAATCTAGTTGAATATGTATGCGCAAAAATCTGAAAAGGACTATTTTGAAAATTAATGCTACTTTTACTGCTTTATTTATACATATAATACTTCAGTTTACTCAACAAGGTCAATTTTTCACCTTTTCGAAATGTGAACCTTTTCCTTAAAAAATGGTATTTCTAGACAATGTAATATTAAGTTGTAAACCAACAATAAGCCTATAACGATTGATTCTTTAATGATGTAAAACTTTGGGCGACGCAGCGTGCGCTGATTTCGCGTAACGGGCCGTAACTAATGAAAGCCATAAGATCTCATGAGTTAAGAAGCTACCGGCAAGACAAAGAGCTCGTGGCGCAGTGGGTAGAGCGTTGGACTTCTGCCCGACAAGTCGCGAGTTCGAGCTGCGGGCGCCGCAGCACCTGGGGTTGGTTATGGCTGGCTGATGACGGCTAATAAGCAAGAAATGACCATTCCAGTCTCCCTTGCCTTTGTCGGTAATATCATTCTATATATATATATATATATATATATATATATATATATATTGGGGAAATAATTTCTGAAATTATGCAGTGCAGAACATGGATTCAGATGATCCGAACATGACTTTTTAGTGTCAGAACCGAAAGTTCAATGAACATTTGGGTCGAAGCCAATCAATAAATGTGTAAACAGACGAATCAAACCAATCTTTGAAAGTGACAGAACTCGAATATCGAAAAATAAAATAAATTTATCGCAGGAGAAAACTTAATTGTTGTAGTTTTAGTCAAACCCTTTAAACAGGATGAGCCATCAGTTGCCAAAGATTTGGCATTCCGCCGCGACCGTTCGTCTAGTTTATCGGTACAATAAGATACAAGATTTTTCAAGTGGGTCGTTTATCAACTCTATCCACTTACATAGAACTCCGAAACCTTTATTTACGACGCATTGCAGTTCCTAGAGCAGATAATAGTTTTTAACTTGCAACTGACCAAAAAATTGTATCCTCTGACGTTATTTCTTTGGTCACATCTATTGTTTTAGACTTTACGAAGACCTGTACTGCAGAACACCTACAGACCTGCTCTACCGATTTACCCGCTGACTTCCTACTAGAAATCCTTGATCGTTTGCCTAGAAACCAACTTCTCCAAGAAATATCATCAATAACTAAAAGACGTCCCTAGTTGGTACCCACATATGGCTTGTCGGCGGAAACTGTGATGCGAAAATTTAAAGCAACAGCTTTTCTCACAGTTTACCCGACATTGTGACTGCATTACGTAGATGATATTTTTTTATCGTCAAATGAGGTCAGCTAGAATTACTCCACGAAACGTCTACTCCAACTTCCAAGGAACTTAATTTACCTTAAAAACAGAAGATTGTGAGCAACGCACACTCTTAGAACTATACGTTCCTCAGTTTATCGTCCACATTTATACTCCGAAGTCAGCTTACATTTTGAGAGTTACAAAGCAATGTCTCTCAAACGCAATTGTGCTTAAAAGCCTGCTAAGTTAAGTGAAAACTTCTTGTTCCAATGAAGCAATTTGTCGAATAGAGATAATATAATAATAATAATAATAATAATAATAATAATAATAATAATAGTAATAACAATCATTTAAGACTATTATCCCGGAAATGATATCCTCCAGACATTGTTCTTCAAAGAATAAGGCAACAAATGTCAAAGAAAGAAGTTATTTCCAGATTGAAGACCACCCGGGTGCAAAACCGAACGAACTGGTGAACCTTTCCGTATTTTAAGAAGGTATCTGAGCTCATCGAAAGACCGCTACAAAACACCATACGCACACTGCACACAAGCCTACATCAACTATTGTGCGCACCCGGCTTGTACACGCAAAAGAGATGTTTGGCTATTTCAACGGAAAAGTAAGTCTACAAAATACTGTGTACCAGTTTTTATTCAGTCCATTGAGGCCAAACCAGCAAATCTCTATCCATCCGTATACATTAACATCAGGTAGCGGTAAGGAGATGAGACTCCTTATTCCAGGCAGCCATGCACACAGTGGGGCACAGAACACATGTTTGCATCAGACAATACCCGCATCCTTGGCGCCTGCCCAATAACGAAGGACAGCGAATTCCTGGAGGCCATGCATTCAGACGAGGTACGAGTTAATAGGCACATCGATTTAGATGCCATTTATAAAGTTCAGATAGAAGCGCGCACAGCCACTATCGACCGGATGTCTACTGACTGGCACTTTGGCCAAGCACATAATTTTGTACATCTCCCAATCTTTTAAACAACGAACTGGGGGACCAGACTCGAAAACTTATAAAATAAAGCGGTTGTGTTCCGAAGTAGTTGAGATTTTTCTACTGAAAACGGATCGAAATGGCGCTATTTTAATACATATGCATATATGTGTGTACGAGGAGAAACAAACCTTTAAAGGAGGAATCATTCCGTCGCAAATCCGTCGAATTCGTCTTCCACTCAGCCGCGGTGTTGGCTACTGCCAGCAACAAACTTTCATTTTTTGACGTGTCACGCACAAAAGTGTGATGATGTTGTTACTGCTGTTGCTGCAACTCTCTCACTGGGTTTGCTCAGGCGTGATTCTGTTAGACTTTCGGTTGAGTATATACTCTTGTTTACTGTCACTGACCCCGTGAGGACAGTTCTAGACACGAGCACTTGCCGAAACTCAGAAGAATGCGAGGTATAGAAACCTCGAAGACGCAAAGCATCTTCGCGCCAACTCTGTATGCGTACAATGACTATTTTTGCGTGGAAAATTATCGGCGATGGAGAACATTTTGGAGAGCCAGGCACGAAAATCAGCATATGGTATCGTTATGAAGGCAGAGAATAGTCTCCCCACCCGAGGGGATTCAGCCAAACCGGACATTCAGATTTCTCATTTAATGAACTACAGTGCAATTGAAGGGAGACGAGGGGAACTGATAAAGGTCAAATGTAACAGGTGATATGAATCTGGAAATATGCGTAACTCTGCGCAACATATTCAACAAATTTAATACGGTTGCAAACTCACCGACAAAAACTCTCAACTCTCTCCATGTACATGAAAGCACAAAAAAATGCATTGAAGGCAATATTACGCTGGAAATGATGAAGGCAGGACACTGCGTGCTTAATAATTCAGCAGAATTGCTAAAACTACAACTGAGTAGCAAAAATGCATGAGCTAAATACCATCTGAATGCTTTTGTGAGTGCTCTCTAGGCTGGTTTACCTTTTGTACTCTGAAGCATGGCAGTTGGACACCTGCTTCATATGTGATTTTGTGTTCCAAAACGGGTGTCAACCTTCAATTAACCAATCAGTTTGAAAGACGGGGAAGCACTTGTGCAGACTTTTTTCAATTTCTCACTATTTTTAAGGTGCGCTTTGATCTCGCGAATTATTGTTCGGCTTCGTTTTAATGAAAAGTGAACGCGGCAAACACGTATTTTCGGTATCTCATCATCAAGCCGGTACAATTACATGGACAATGAAAAGGTGAAGAATTGACGGGGTTTATAAGTGTCTTATGGTTAATAATCATCGTTCTACGCCGGCCGCCTGGCGAGGTCGGCGGATTGAGGTCACTGGGACTGGGGGATGCGGTAGGTAGGGTAGGATGTGAGCAATGTTCAGGAGTAGAGTGCAGAGAATGAATATCACGGTCTAGTACGCGAAGTGAACAACTGCCGTCAGGGGGTGGGGACGTCGTGTGAACACCACCTGAAATGGTTATCGGCCACGGAAGAGCGGCTGTACGAGCGTCTTCTGACAGCACAGTGCTGGGTTTGTTAGCCGTATTGCCACTGCTTCGGCTGTCGCGAGCACTCATTGGCGTAGGCCTTTAGAGAAGTTGGCTGGTGTCCGGTATAGAACCTGAAAGGCTTCTTTGAGGTCAATGCGCTGATTAGTATCAATCAGATGAGCGATAATAGAACTATAGATATATCTAGTTTCACCTTTGCCTAAAAAGGCAGGTATGTGTTCAAGTACCCTCTTTTCCAGGTGCATCGTTGTACGGCCAATGTATCCCGCGCCACAGGAGCAAGTGAATGAGTAAATACACCTTGATCTGGCCACCGAATCACAATCTTGTAAAGCTTCATTCATATACTTAAACCACTCCGTTATACACCAAATGCCATCTCCCTTCTCAAACATCATTCAGAGCTGTTTCTCTTTAATTCCCTTGAGTTAAATGTACTTAGATTGATTTTAACGGCCCTTAGTCATCATCACCGAATAGATCTAATGTAGAACAGTATACAGGGGGTTACAGATAACACCATATTGAGAGCAAAATTACTAACTAAAAGCCCTCGCAGCTGCTTGACACAACTGCGAGGAGTTCGGATCATCAATGAACCCTCAGCAAACCTTCTAGTGGAAATTGCTGCATTTTGTTAATTTCCTCATAAGGTAATCACTGATCGTACGTTTTTAATATTTGCGAATCTGGTTATTTTTTTAAGAGCAAAAGAAACCTTTCCTTTGATCGACAGATGTGTAAGTCAAAGCCAGTAGTTGTTGCGGCGGAGACGATACTGAGTTCCATCGGAGCAGTGATGACAGCCATCACGATAATGCTAGCCTTTGCACCCTCGTTGTACGGCCAATGTATCTTGCTTCACAGGAACAAGTGAATGAGTAAGTACACATTGAGGTGGCCTTCAACGGGAGTCAGTCTTTACCTCCCACCTGTAGGAGGGGAGAGCTCGTAAAGGATACCCGTAAGTTCGCCACGGGGAACGCACTCGTAATGGCTGTCCTCAGCCGTCCTCTCACTAGTTCGCTGGTTGCATCCCCTGGGAAGGTCAGTCTTATTAACACGTCCTTCTTTTCTGCAGTTAAGTTGGTAGGCTTTGCGGTGCGCTTCCTAATATTTTGGAGAATGAATTTTTCCGGGTATCCGTTTTCACGAAGTGCGTCCTGCTTCAACCGTTTCAGGGGAGCAGATGTAGCGCACTATAGCTGCCAGTCCCTGGACTAAATTTCGCTTTATATTCCAGGGAATACCCTACGTTTGATAGATCCATCTTCTTGCCTTTGTAGAAGGACCTCAAGGAACGCAGTTTCGTTATCCACCTCGGACTATGCGAAAAATTTGAGCGAGGGGTGCACACTGTTAAACTTCCGGACCAGGGCATCGGTGTCTGTGTTATGATCCGTCAGGCAGAAGATGTTGTCCACGTACCGGACATGAAGTTGATTTCAGCGATGGTGTCCTTAAGACTCATTTTCACGATCTTGCCCATGAAAACATTTGCGAGAAATGTCTAAGCGGTGAACCCGTTACTACATCATCTATCTGCCTGTATAACTGGCCATTACAGAGAAACTGAACATTTTTCGTGCAGCGGGTCAGAAGACCTCTAAGGTTGGGTATTTTATGTCCCAAATAACGTCACCAAGATAGTCTTTTGCTTATATCACAGTTCAGTTTGTTAAAATTGATGATACATCTAACGAGAGCATCCTCCGTCCACCAACGTTCCCCTTCTTTATAGCGTCAATAAACTAAAAGTTGTCTTGCAAATTTTGAGGATATAGGTAACTTTCCAGCGGCTTAAGCTATTCTATCAGCTATGTGGCAATGGTTTGATAGGGTGAGTTTCGCATATCCAAGTTTAGGTGCAGAGGTAGCCCCTGTTTATGAATCTTTGGGAGGCCGTAAATTCTGGGTGCCTTTGAGGACTGCCGTTAACTGACCCTCAGCGGCTTCGGTCGAATCCTTGTCTGTCTCGGCTTTCGGGAATTTAGTATGATCCGAAAATATGTCTTCTTGTTTCGCCACATAAGCTGTCCTGTCCATCAGTACTACTTTTGAACCCTTGTCCGGCAGGGTTAGTACCACACATTCGTTTGTACGAAGCTCCCTTAGATTATCGAGATGGGCCGTTGTTAAAGGGGCTTTCTTCCTTGGAGCCCTTCTTAGCTACTGTTAGCACCAGTTAACTAGAGTCGAATTAAGATAATAAACTTTCCCTGGGTTCAGTAGGTTTAAGATCAGCAGTCTGACTAAAGAGACTCCCAATTAAGGATTTCTTACTCTTATTGCTTCGGTATCCGCCGTGCAATGCAAAACTTAGGGCCTAGTGATAGTAGCTTTAAGAGAGTCTTGTCAAGGCGTACTGAAGAATATTAATGGACGTACCGTGCCGGATTGTTCGGAAGGGTGGTCTGCGCTTTCACCGGCTGGATACTTTGCAGGAGTTTAGCCCACCTGGTCTCAATTATTTTACTTCTGACCGTTTGCATATGGGCTTCAAATGCCAGTCTCTTGAAAATTTGAAGGTGGTCGAGTACCGACGCTCTCTGACACAGATTCCGTTGGAGGGGCTCAATTCCAGCCTTTACTGTCTCAAGGTGACTTTTTGCACCCTTGTGCTAGTCAAAGAGAAATACATATTTTTTGGCAACCCGAAAAGAAAGACGGTCGAAAAGTTGAAATTGGGACGGGTAAGGACCTGGCGAATTCATGCATCTCCTTCTGCCTGCCGGGGAAATGAATGCTCTGCGCGGCTAAGAAATGCCCACAAACGATAGTCAAAATACATTGAAATTTCAGCCATTGATTTCCTTTAACACCGAGGGATCTTTGGACTGTTTAAGTTCTGTTTAATAACCGAGGGATTTTCCTTGGCATTAAATACCACAACGTGGATGTTTAGCACTATATGCCTGCAATATTAAATGCCTGGTGAGTCAAAAAAATATTTAAAATATCATAAATAACATGTTCTCGGTTTTTTATTGCAGAACGAATTATTAAAACTGCATTCATTATTTCAAAGCATATAAAATGCAGACGGCTGGAAGTCCTGTAAATCGTGATGGGCCATTCATGCCCGATTGTAACACCCAAGCACCCATGCCCGATTTGAGCCATTCTCAAGGTCATTCGCAAGGTCATTCGCAAGGTCATTCTCATCCGTTGGGTTAAGATTTCCTTTTTTAGCAGAGCCCCACAGACGTCTTCGGTAGTCATTGTAAATGTCCGAAAAGGTAGTAGTGCAAGAGAAGTATTATAATAAAAATTAGTTTTATAGAGATATACGCAACCAAAGTTTGAGATAGGATATGTCCAACATGCTCCCAAGGGCCCAGAAGGTTCAAGGTTGCAAGTCGAGGGAAGTAGAGTTGGAAGCCAGTACTGGGGAGAACATAGGTCCACCTTATCCTTGTGAGATACGATGTGTCCCACGTTAGTTTTGTTCGGATTAGTTCCTGTTGTTTAAAAAGGGTCGTGGTTAAATTCACTCGTGGCCCTATGACATACTGGTTTTCCAGTCAAAACGTTCCCACTCACATTGAGCGGTTGCACTTAGACAGAACTAGTTAATGTCAATTTCAACTCTGCTTTGTGGTTGAAATATGAAATACTTATGTGAAATTTCCCTACTGTCAAACGCTATTAAAGTATGATTTCGGTCACAAACTAAAATGGCGCATAGATCCTAAGCGATTTTCGGTAACAATTCAAGTTGAACCAAGCTACTTCTTTATTAGACAACGTTTTTCTCACGAAAAATGATGAAAAACAGTTATTATGCGTGTGCCCCACAGAGCGTTTGAGTTCGCCTTGGGCGCTGTTCCTCTGCAACTCGCGGAGTATCATTTTGTTATCTATGCAACTGGAGATGTGCACCTTATTCCAGTTTGTTTTGCATGCTGGTAGGAATTAGTCAAATTCAACTAGGTCTGGCACTTCAATAAGATCAAAGTTAATTTTACTACATTTTACAGCATTTATCTCTGCTGCGGTACAGCCGGACTAATCATTAGAGGTCACCTTGAGAGATCTCCAATAAAGGTGATTTATTTTTATTTATTAAGAGGGGGGTACAACTGTCAGAGAAGGCGTATATGGCCTTCCGGGTTATAGATGCTGTTTCTGGGCAGTAAATACTCTTCTCCACGTTGCTGGTCCACGATAATTCCAATTAAAGCGCTCGCCTCTTAAAAATGCCGTGGTTCGTTTTGGAGCAGACCCGCAATTTTCGATTTTTTGAAGTGGGATCTGCTAACTCCGTCCTAGCTCCCAATTTCAGTTTATAGACTTGCGTCGGATTTAGCCGGGTGAAACATTAATGGGTGACGAATAAACACACTTTTCAATGACCAACTATGTGTCGGGTGAATGCCAAGTCCTACAACCTGATAACGATTCAACAAGCCACCGTGCCTTGTGGAAGCCTGAAGAGCTGTATTGAAAATACAACTGAATTTCCCCACCCCAAGGTCACTTGGCCACATTGAAGAGGGGGCAAAAATCTTCAAGGATTTTAATACTGACAGGATTATCCATCATTTTCTTCGCCAAGGTTTGGTGCTAATCCTTTTTTGGATCGACAGAGTAATCAGTAGTCGATTACAGCGGATACTAAAATTGAAATTTCAATGTATTTTGACTATCGTTTGTGGGCATTTCTTAGTCGCGCAGAGCATTCATTTCCCCGGCAGGCAGAAGGAGATGCATGACTTCGCCAGGTCCTTACCCGACCCAATTTCAACTTTTTGACCGTCTTTCTTTTCGGGTTGCCGAAAAATATGTATTTCTCTTTGACTAGCACAAAGCCCCATCTTCTTTCCATAGCCTATCGGGTCATCTTCGCAGCCAGTTGAGCATAATTTTATGCCGATTGTTCCGGAGCAGTCATCATTTGCTGTCAAAGCGCACTGCTGGATCTTTACGCACCCCTTCAGCTGCAGGTAGGGTCACTCCATGACATGGGTCAGCGGACCCAATCTCCCTCTCAATTGTGGCCCCAATCGCAGTTACTACCTATGCGACGATTTGGTTCGCATATGTGTTGTTTTGGACCGCGCAGTCCAGATCAACCTGACCCCTCCAAATCCCGAAGGCCGTCGTTTGCCCAACATCGTTTTCCTGCTTGGGCTGGCAAGGGCTTCCACTCAATTCACCAAAACAGTTTTCTCTAAAATCTATCCGACGCATACCTTTCCTTAAACACCGATCGCTACCGATGTCTCATTCCTGAAACTACCGTCACTGCTCCATCTGGTCTCCTTCGGAACAATGTCCGGACATAACCTACGTGTTCTACGGTTTCCGTACGCCTACATTGGTGATTTCTTAGTCGAAGTACCGAAGAACACAAGGAACAGTTTGACTTAGTGCTTGAACATCTAGACCAGTACGGTGTCAGCAGCAATTAAGCCAAGTGCCTATCCAACATATGCCCTCGGCTTTTTGGCCATTGTTTCGACGACCAAGGGCTTTCATCCTTCGCAATTTTTCCAAATCAACACCCAGGCGTCTGTCGAGCAACAGTTAATACGATCGTTGTAAATTCCTCACCGTCATGGTTAGACATTCCCAAAACTTTCTTAACTGTCTTGAATTTAAAATTTTCACAGGCCGCAAGCCGCTGATGCTCACCCATGGATCCCCCTTAGAAAAGTGCAATTCAAAGACAGATCGTCCACCCGAACTGTATCTCAGATATCCGCTCTATCGATGGATCACTGAATGATGGAAATGAGTCGCTGCCCAGACATTCTAACTCACGCCCTCAGATGAGATTGGGCTAAGCGTCATGGTCGTTGTGAAAGGACGAGTTTGTTTTCTGGCTGAAGCCATTGTCTAACCGAATGTGGAGGGTGATAGCATCGTCATGGGCTTCATCGGTCGTAGGTGCGCCATCTTCAGTGCTCTAGTCTGCATTCTGCCACACCTTCCCCTCACCTCCAGGAGCTGCTCACAGCTTTGAACGACAGACTACATTCTATCCGCCAACGACATTGTTGAGCGTTTCCACCGTCAACTTACCACTCACTTTTATCCCACATTGCTTTCCTGTCCTCAACAATTCAAACAGTCCTCGAGTACACTATCCCGACTGTTTCATCACCCGGTTTTCTTTACGGCGTCTTCGGTCGAAATAGCTAGCCGCGCGTGACTCATCCTGTCAGCGTGGCGATAACGTGGTGCCGATCGATAGTTCGGCTTTTGCTGATTGGTTGCACGTGGACAGGGTGTGAGGTGCATGCGCAAAATTCGCTTTGCGACAGAACAATGATTGAACTTCTGCGCGGTGGAGTGGTTTCGGACGCCGGTTTGTACGCATTCTGCACCTTAAGGGTTGTTGATAGAAGCAAACGGGCGAATTCCAGGAAGCATTTCAGAAGAAGAAGATGCAGTCGCTGGAACATGGCGTCCATTGGCCTGACGTTTCGGATTCTTGCTCGAACCCATCATCGGAAACAGGTGAGGAGGGCGCCAGGGGTGCAGTATTTACAGGATGCGGTTGCCATTTTGCTTTGTGCCTGACGCAATTAGACGATCCAGCATTCATCGTTGGTCGTTGTACATGACGAAGGGTGCTATATCGACGTGTTGTGATCCACTGCAGCGAACCGGATGACAAGGTTTGTGAATTGTAATAACTTCGACAGGTGCAAGGACCAAGTGGCTACCCACGCAGCTTTTTAGGCAGTACATGCACATCTAAGGCCAGAGACCGAACCGAACGAGTCCCAAAGTTCGGCGAGTGCAACCGTATGTGAAGAACGTCCTGGAAGCCGTTAGCCGCCTTCTTACACCACTCAGAGTTGGAGTTGTATATCGACCGGAAGCAACTATCAGACGTCAAGTAATAGGACCGAAAGAGCCGCTGTCACTGCAGGAAATGGCTAAGGCCGTTTACCGAATCTGGTGTAGTTGTGAACAAAGCACCTACGTCGGAGAAACTGAAAGATGTCCGAGCATGTGGCAGCATTGAGAAGGAGGAGGAGGAGGAAGGACTCTGACTCTCAGCTTTCGGCTCATGCGATGGGACTCAGCCCACCTTAAAGTTTGATGAGCCGTGAATTGCTTGAGTCTTGGTCCTCGGGCACGCTGTCGATTAATAAGCGCAATGACCTCGCATCTCCATATTATGTACTGGGAATTCGCCTAAGCAGAATAAATAGCGACACGGGAGGACGCAGGCGGCCAAAAGTTCCAGTGACAACGAGCCACATTGTCGAGTGACTGTCACACCAGGAATCGAGAACGGTGATAAACTTTCGACAATTAAAAACACGGAAGCGGACTAGCGAGCCATCATGGCATCGTGTACGATTCAAAGCGAGGAATGCGATATCTACTTATTGGGTTAGGCAGTTGGCTGCATGGCAACGGCATCCAGCACCCCCTGGCGCCCTAATCACCATTATCTGCGACTGTCTCCGATGATGAGTTCGGGAGAAAATCTGAAATGTCAGACCAATAAACGCCATTGAGACTTGTCTTACCAAATATGTGCCTCCAAGGAATTTCCCTCTGTCACCCGACGCATATGGGCATCCTTGCTCTCTAAAAACGCTAAAAACCCCCTTCTCGGTAATGCCGGTGGAGCGACACAAAATTCCAGAAGGGGTAAATATAATTCAGTCATAATCATACCTTTAACACTAATCATGGCAATGATCGGATAGTTGGCCCATTCAGAAAATAGAAGGGAAAGACTCTTATAAGGGTTGTTATAGGAGTTTCATAGATGGGGTAAACGAAACTTTCAAGAAGCTGTTTTCGGGAAACAAATTAACTTGATTCATTTGCACCATTACCCTTGTTTAAATACAACGAAAAGGTGTAAAAGGCAAGCACACAGATGGAAATATTGGCATATAGAAGCTGTAAATGGACGGAAAAATAAAAGTCAAGGACAGAGGTTAGATATTCGGGACCAACCGATCCCCGTCCATGATGACGAAGAAAATTAAAGGACGAAGTAATAAGAATAAATCTTCGAAGTCAAATATCGTGAAGGCCGTGAGTAAAAGTATGATTACAGTTGAAAACGTTGATAGTCTAGTCCTAGCCCTACCGCTCCATTTAATGGAAGCATTTAAGGGGAGGTGTGGCGGGGTAGTGAGCCAACGGGAGAATACATAGATGGAATAAATAAATACGTATTTTAGAAGTACAGATTACGTTTGGTCACACATCCGATCGTTACCTTGACCCTAACCCAGACATTATCTAGATCCCTAGCTTTACTTTAACCTTAATGTTAACCCTACTCACATTGGAAATTAACCCAAAACCCCTGGAATATGGGGTTTCCTATGCCTGTGTGGGTCCCAAATAAACACTGACTTGTTCAATGGTTACAAGCAACAAGGACGCAGTAATAACACGCGGGTGAATCTGTCTACAGTGCAGTAGCTTCGTTGCAGACGCCGGTGGCCGTCATCGATCGGAACTATCGTCATCCCGCCCAAGAAGTCTTGCGCAGGAGACTCGACGAGATTCAGGGTTCGCACATAATTGAACACCTCATGAGGCTGTTCGACTTTTGCCGAAGAACTACTTCACCTTTGCGGGAGAAACGTATGAGCCGATCAAGGGGACCCTAATTGGCTCCCCAATCTCCGTTTTAGTGGCAGAATCGGCCTTACAAGAGCCGGAAAAATTGCCTTACACCAGCATTAACCAATCATTTGACGCCATTACGTGGACGACATATTTGTTATTTTCAAGAGGAACATGCTGCAGAATTTCATAATCGTCTTAATCCTCCTAGAAATGAAATTCATGAGGGATTGGGAAAAAGAACAACAGCTCCCCTTCCTTCATATACTCGTCACGCGAAGTTCCAGTGAAATAGAAATAATGATCTACAGGAAGGCGACGAACACTGCTAAGCTTCTCAATTTCCACAGCAGCCATTCGGTGACTCACAAACGAGAACACTCTTCAAACGAATCTAGACTCACTGCAGCAACCCAGAATAAAAAGCAACACGATCAGTGATGTGGAAGGGCTATCCAAAGGCATTCAGAAGACGATGCCAACGTGTTCGCCTTCGGAGGACCCAAACAGAAACAGCACTTTTGGTATGGCTTGTTCTGCCATATATCAAGAACGCACCAGGGAACCACGGAGCGCATTGCTGCAGCACTAAACGCCGGAATCGCACACCGGCCCAAAGTTACGATGCATAACAGGTTTATAAAAATCGAGAACTATTAAATCCCAGTGCGCAGTCGAGTGTAGTGTATCGCATCACGTGCCTAAACTGTCCTTGCACATACGCATATCAGATTAAATACAGGCTCAGATCACGCATACACGAGCATGAGCTGGCTTTGAGACAGGACGACGGAGTATCAAAAATAGCTGTCCACACCTCAAAACGGGTCACGAGTTCAACTTCACAGCCCCGATGATAATCGCCCACTCCAGCTGCAAGGCAAGCTGCAAATTGATTGAAGCCTGGGCCTCTAACGAGAATTTTGTCAATCGATTTATCGATCTTGCGCCGGCATACAGAGCCCTGCACAGTCACCTCCGAACTGGCGTTACTGGTGTTTGTTTGCCACCTACCCCCCCATAACTGTTGCTTCCTTTGCCAACGCTTATATATGGGAAAATTGACTTCTGTGATAGTTTGAAAGCTCGATTTATTAAAGACATGAAACTGGTGAGTGACAGCCTTTCTCTCCTATGCTTATAAGTACGCCTGAATTCATGAAAAATTCGAGGCGACACAATTCGGATGCCCCTTGACTGGGAGATTCTTGCTAGAGGAGAAAGAGGAAAGTACGTGCAACTACGTTTCTTGCATCGATGCGTCCAAGACGAACTGACGCCGCGACGCCCGAGGTATAAGGCAACGGATAATACGGCCATGGACAGAGAGGTTGTGACGTGATCTACCAGGCAAATGAAAAGACTTCTGATCCATTACTGCTACCAGGGTCCGGAAGTTTCGAGCGTAGTGGTTGAGTCCGTGTATACACTTATCACAAGCGTGCTGTCCGCTTTACGTACACACGGCAAACAGATTTCCAAGGGGGTTGTTGGGCCATCCAGCGAGGTTCTGCTGTCTCTGTAGAAATGAGATATTGCGACCGGATCAGACCACCAGTGGTACTGAAGATTACCATGTGGGGCCTCAATTGGGTGGGCGGTCGAAATAGACTGAAGTGGTTCTGAAGAATCTAGTACAAAAAGCTGACCGTTCAAACGCAGGAACAGTAGAACCGTAAATCACGCGTTGTATGGTGAATACGGGCATGGTAAAGGTCGTAGAACCGTAAAGAACGCGTTCTACGGTAAGTGCGGAAACAGTGGAAGGCAAACGCCTGTATGAAATAGTAAACGAAAATCACGCCTATTATAAGGAAACAAGTAGTGAGTTATGCGCAATAAACGCAGGTGCTGGGCACAACCTATCTTCACCACCAGTCTGCACCCTATTAGCGCACTGAGGGTGTTTAGAGCACATCGGATTTTTTAAAGTGAGTACACTATGCATTGAATCGAACTCGCTCCCGCGAGGTACCGGTAGAAAGCCCAAGCCATACTAACTTAACATCAGAATGAGTGCGGCGGCGGCGGCGGCCTCTGCCTAACGAGTTGCCGGCTGAAGAGGTGACTCGGCTCCAATGGCTCCCTCCTCATGTGGCCGCTATGGCGCACTCATGGACTGGAATTCAGAGCCACACATATGGTGGTACGCTTAGACGGACTACTTAGGTCTGTAGACCACCGCAGCCAGGCGCTCACACTCGACAGTCTCAATGTTGCCTTTCCCCCGGAGCCAGGGGAGGGGTGAGGGAGGAGAGTGCGATAGATGCTTCGCAAGTTTGCAACAGCACGGACAGTGCGCCACCAGCCTCTTCAGCTCCCAGGCATAACAGTCGACCTAGACACCCTTACTTTTAAACGCTAAGCATACACTGAGTCAACCTTGCAAAGTGGTACTACTTAGGTCATCGGCCCCAGACTGACTAATCAAGCACTGTATAACACAGCCGGTGTACTTGGCTCCACCTTGTGTAATCGTGGGAAATCGAGGATGATGAAAATATGCATGCATCCTCACTTCCGACGAGGATGTTGCGACCATCACCACCACCTCTTTTTCTGACTTGTTGCAAGTCAGCGCCGATATGTGCCTAGTGGAATGAGTGTTATTTCCTGACGCTCCTTTGGTGAACGCTTCGCTCTTGGAAAGCTTCATGACTGCGAACTCAGTTTGTATGCTGAGTCACCATCATCAGCAGTAACTCATCTCGACTGCCAATTACAGCCAAGAGGGTGATGTTCAGATCGCTGCGTGTTTCGAGTGCGTTCCAACAACATGCGACCCACTGTACCAACACCGTGGCCAGATCAGGGCGCGGCAGGCATTATAAAAGGAACGAACCCTTAACAAGCGGGGGTGTAGTGGTAGGCCAAGGTGCAGGCTCACGCCGCGCCAGCCAGCTGCACTCAATCTGCAGGAGGATGTGGGAGGATCTAGTGTGGTAGATACTGTGCAAGTCGATTATCACTACAAACTGGCTCACACAAGAGTTACTTTTCCTGTGTCCACTCTTCTCTGGAACACACGGTGGACATATTCGAAAATGAAAGAAAGGATCGGCCTCGCCTCGGGTCAGATTGGCACTTGCTCAGGGGAATAAGCTCTCCGATCACTTCGGGCACAAGAACTTGATCCTTTTGGCACCACAGCCTACAACTTCTATTTAATACACCCAATATTTGTTAGCAGTCCTTCGAAGCAACCCTACCTGTCCAAATGGATATTGCGAATATGAAACTTCTTGCAAAACATTTCCCTTAACTCAGTTCGGCATGCACATTGCTGCAAAGCAACCGTGTGAGCAGGTCTTAGCATGATAAATCTTTTGCAGGCTGCGGTTTAAAGAGGTTACTTACACTTACGGTGCCCTCCTACTTGGCACGTTCCATCGCCTACAGGCGCCTTGACGGGAAGTGCGAAGAAATGAGGGAAGATAGCTCAGGACTTAACAGCACATAAAGGCTCTTCGAACTGTGCCAGAGAAAGCTCGCACATTTTATGATAAACATCGAAACTAATCAAGTTAACTGCAAGCGAAATGATTCCGATGTAAGGAAGTGTCCACCATTAACCTACTCCTAATGTGCGAAGGCGTCATGGACCGACAGAACCCAAGCGAACAGCCTGGAACCGATTCAGCAGAAGACGCAGTCGCTGGAACAAGTTTATTGACCCGATGTTTGGGTTCTTCCTCCAATCCATCATCAGATGCAGTTGTCGATAAAAGTGAGGGGGCACGGGGACTGTTGTATTTTTAGAAGTCAGTTGTCATTCAACCATACGCCTACATTAATTAGCAGCTCCCGCATTATCCCGGCGATCGTGTCTTCTTCTGAACTGCCTGATGAAACTAATTATCAGTTTCGGAACCTCAACTGCTCAAGTTCTACCGCAAAAGAGGCTCGGTCCACAAAAATGCTACGCAAACCGGAGGTAGACAGTGCCGAAGTCACCACTTACCTCTTGGAAATCGCCGTCGAAAGTTCAACCGCCCACTCTGATTATGCCCACCATGTTCCCCACATCAGGGTGGGCGCGCGGACACAGGGAATTATGTGTCAATTAGTTCATTTTGGTAGTAGATTTGCGTCGCACTCACTCCGCATCCTCTCCCCACCCTCGTCCCAAACCTGGACGCGGTGTGCGGACAGAGTCCAGACGACCGAAGACGGGATCCGGCGAATGTGACAGGCGTGGTGTGAGCCTGGGCATGCCACCACACCCATCCCCATCTGCGGCCCCTGTTATAAATGCGCATCCCCATTAACGTCCAGCACGCCCTGATCTACTCCTTGTGTTTGTATTGCTTGGCGGCCCGTCGCAGAGACACGCGGCCAGTGACTGGACCCAGCAACGAAAAGGACCGCCAGCAGTCTGAGACCTTGAATTCGGAGCTCAATCCGGTAGAGCAGAAAACTGGCCTGCTTTCATGTCGCTGGGATTGGGGGAATCCAAAGAAGCTCTGGCAAAATGCGGCCCCGTATAATAGAGCAGATGAAAAGACCTGAATGCAAACCCCAACCGCCACCCAAAGCGATAGACCAAAGGCTTCTACTTCGGCCTCTCTATTCGACAGAAATATGTATTTTAGTAGTAGTAGTAGAAAATAGACAGAGGGGGCGTGGTGGTTGAAAAACGGAGGTGGATGGGGCAGGCAGGCATGTGAGACAGCATGAGTAGGAAAAAATGAAACCGGACAAAGAGGAGGAATGGATGAGGAGTGCAAGGTGCTCCCTCCCGTCAGAAGGGTTTCAACTGGAACAGACGGAGGGTGGCGGCGGCGGCGACCTGAATGATTAGTGTAAGTGCAGCACAGCGCAGAGGGCACGCTTTCCTTGAGGAGGACCGATGATGACACGGTTGGAATCGGGATCGGTGCAAAACAGGGCGCGACCAGTCACCTCTATAGCCCAATCTTTTCCTTCGTGGTGTCAGCACTGGCATCAGAGCTCGGCGGCGGCGATGGTGGGGTCTCAGTTGGCGTCGTGCCAGGAGGTAATCCTGCAAAGTGATAGTACACAGTCGTCTTCTCCGACAGCCTGAAATCCGAGAAGCCCGCGTAGCCAAAGTTCGTCACAACCATCTGATAAAGAGAGAGAGAGAGAGAGAGAAAAAGAGAGAGAGAGAGAGAGAGAGAGAGGACACCATTGGTGAAAAGGGGGCTTCCTAGGCGTTCTAATTATAGTTACAAACTTTAGAAGTCTACACGAGGGTGAGTTATAGGGCTTTGATAATAACCGATCTAATCAGTCACGAATTATGGCACTGAGGGTCATCAAGTATGTATTTACAGCGGGGCATATGGCCGATTTTGACAGCCTCTTATTTCCCGTTGGTATAACATTTCGACGATGTCCACCGTATGCTCCACACCAGGTGGTGCAGGGACGGTGACTTGCGCGTTATTTAGTTTAAAGAGATAGTGGCCTTGCGCTGCAGCTACCGCACTCTCTCCTCCTCCCCCACCTGAGCCTGGTGTCATGACAGAGTCAAGAAGACCGGAGACGGGAGAGGGCGCAGGTGGCAAACGCGGCCGGAGCCGCCCCTAGGCGTACCACCTCACCTGGCTTGGATCCCACGGAGTGGGAGTGCCATAAAGGCCACATTAAGAAGGAGCCATTGCAACCTGACTCTCAGTCCGCCAGACAGCCACTCCACAGAAAACACACATTGGGCTGACCACGCGGTCCGATTTATCCCGTTAGTTGGCAACCTTCCAAGCCACGCCTTTTAGTGCACGGTGATAGTTTCAAGCGCGTCATATTGTTTATAGTGAGGAAAATACGCTGAGCTCTCGACCTCACTCTCTCCCCCACCCCCACAATCACCAACGTCCGATCCGGTCAGTTGTCTGATGCGGAAGTGGGCGCAGCTGCTGGTGACCTCGTCTATGTGTACTACGTACACGACCTGGGCCTCCAAATACAAGCACCAGGATTTCACACAACAGGGGGTTGAACGGCACACATCTCACATGTGTGAGTTAGCCAGAGGTCATGTTAAGAAGGAGCCATCGCAGCCTGACTCTCAGACTACCAGTCAGCCACTCCACACAACACACATTGGACTGACTGACTGCCACACACGCACACACTTCCCCTTTCTAAATCATCTCGCGCTTTAAACAATTATAAAAAAAGCTTTTTTATCATTCCGATTGAAAGATGGGAAAGTCGACAACTCATACGATTCTAAAACATACGTTCTTATCTTGAAATACAGCATCGCAGACAGCTCTAAAGGTAAATAGTCTATTCTGCTCTAATATTGCTATACAGCACACAGTATAAAATGGGTTTGCAAAATTTCGTTCTGGTAACTTTGACCTCACGAGTAAGCCACGGGATCGACCAGAATCAAAGATGGATAATGACGAACTGAAAGTCACCATCGAGTCAGCTCCAGCTCAGAGTGCACGTGCGCACGTGCGTTAATGTTTGGTGTTAGCAAGCTAACAGCATTAACTCACCTAGCTGTGGTCATGAAAGTGAAAAAGTTGGATACGTGGCTTCCAAATGAAAAGCAGAAACAACAGATCGTGGAAGCTTGCATGATGTTGCTTTCTTGTTTGGTGGTGCAGCTTGGAATATTAACGGTGTGTGTAACTTTAATATTACTACACAGCAGATGGTATCAAATTTGTTTACGGAATTTCTTTCTGGCAACTATGACCTCTCAAATGAGCCGCGCGGTCGGTCAGAATCAAAGATGGATAATGAGGAGGTGAAAGTTACCGTCGAGTTAAATCCATCCCAAAGTGCAAACGAATTATTGTTGAAGTTTGGTGCTAACAAGCAGATATCGTAACTCACGTAAATGAAGTCAGTAGAGTTAAAAAGTTGAACATGTGCGTTCCACATGAGCTGAATTAAAAGCAGAAACAACCGCGTTTGGAAGCTTGCATGATGTTGCTTTCTGCTCATAAAATGATTTATTTTTGGATCGAATTGTAACGCGTGATGGGAAATCGATCCAATACGAAAATCATCAACGTTCGCATAGTGGTTAGACAAGGGTAAGCCACCACAACGCCGCCTAAAGGCAATATTCATAAAAAGAATCTTATTATGAGTATATGATGGTGTGTGACGCAGGGTGTGATCCATTATGACTTCGTAAAACCTGTATGATCGATCATAGGAGAAGTATACTGCAAGTTGCTGGACCAAATGCTCCAAAAACTTGCAGACAAAAACAGGGAGTATTTGTAAACCGGTCGACTCCTACTCTATTGCACCACACACCGCACACATGACAATGGTAAAACTAAAGGATTTGGAGTTGGAATTCTTCCATCATTTATCAAACTCATCAGATATTGCCACCTCCACTGACTGGCACTTCTTCCGGTATTTTTGATACATTTTTCATTAGAAAACAAATTAATTCCGACAATGCCGTAAAAACAGACTTCCTAAGACTTCCCTGACCCACGATTACCCGGCTTTCGCATCACCAAACTCAACAAGCTACCGCTGAAATGACAAGCGTGTACTGATGGTATGGACGCGTAGTTTGATGAATAAAATTTCTCCTTGCATTAATAACACATGAATAAACTTTTTTTTAAAAAAATTTCATACGTGACGACCCAGTATTACGTTTGTCCAGCGGGAGTCTGAGGTTTGCCTAGAGCTTTCAAAAGTTGGTTACATTGGTTGTGCTTCTGGACATTTTAGGGGTTCTTATCATCGACTGCACGCGACATATTCATAGTTACCAAGAATTGTGCGTACAAGGCATCCATTCGGCTGTGAATTCTGAACCATGCATGTGAAAATGGGCTAAAACCGGATGTGTTTGAACACCACTGGGCCCGAGGCACACCTAATTTTTTTCCAATGAGACAGTTCACACTCGGTGCGACAACATCATAAGACTATCTCGTAGCATCCAATAAAAAATATTCAGATGGTTTAGACACGTTTCTTGTTGTCCGCCTCATGGGCTCCGTACTGCTGCCAGCCCGTCTAAAAGATGAACAATCCAAAGCCTGATTCGCTACGGTTCTCCGAGGCCTGGAAGTTGTTCTTTGTGGACCTTATATATATTCGACTTCCATCGCTGCAGAGGTTCAAGTTGTGGCATCGTGGAGGTCAGCTAGATCAAGCATACTACGATGACCGTTTGACCGTCGTATCCGCAGAGGTGTGCCGGATGCTCCACAATAAAGTGTACCAAGGACAGTTAGTTGCGCGTGAATTAGATTATAGTGAGAGTCGAGTTGCACCGCATCAACCACTTTCTGCCCCTTTCCCGCCTGGTCCCGGAGTCAAGACCAAGTTAAGAAGACCGAAGGCGGGAGAGGACGCAGATCAAGCACAAAACTAGCAGTACGAAGCATAAGTACTGACGGACATTTCAGTTTTATACTACACTTTAGTTTGATAGTTTGGACAAAAACAGAAACCCCTTTGACCTCGCAGATGAGACCTAAGACGTTGACTGTGCTCAGTTTGGTCGCAGAACATCACTCCTAGGAGTGGATCGGTTGAAAAAGATACCGCAGAAACAGGTACGTAGAGCCTAAAAGAAATTATACGATTGCGCCCGACCAAAACGGGTACAAACAAAGGTGCCGCATGGATGAGGTTTCCAGCCACATCAGCCATTGCGTCCGATGTGAATCAGCCTATAATGGCTTTCTCATAAGATGGCATGCACGGCCTCTCCAGGTTTACCAAAATCAAACATAAAGGTAGCAGATTAGCGTGTATGTAGGAAATAGTCCGTGCGTGGTGCACGTAGAGAGTGGGAATTTAAGCAGCGTCAAGTACTAGGCTGGATTTTGTTATCGCAGATCAACTTGACTGCATATTACTACTGTTATGTAATAGGTGAGGGAAAGGGTCAGATCGATCGAACGTGGAGAACATGCACACTTTTTTTCCACTATAAGGAATAGGATGCGCTTAAAGGCATGGCCTGCCTGAAATCCTCGGGTTCCAACCCAGACTAAAGTGGCACTTGCAAAGAAACTTTTTTACTGAGAATGCACGGCAAAAGGGATCTGAGATCCCCTATTGAAGTCAGACTCGTGTACATATGCGTGCTCGTAAGTAGGATGCGTACTTAGTCACTCCAGACACTACATAAACACCCATCTTCAGTCGTATTGACTGCGTCTTACCACAAGAAATGAGGAAGTTTTAGAAGACAGGGTACGGTATATATATTAAAGGCAAGACTACTTTTCTCACTACAAACGGCAATTTGCAAGACCTAAACTACACCCTCGACGGAAGACTGGTGCTTACGAAACACCCTTCACGGTTACTGGCAAAATTCTCTACCGGCCTGAGAACCTTGGGTCACTATAGTTATCACGCCTCTCCCGGGTAGAGAGAGGACAGATACTACAAACATATATTTGCATTTGTAAGGGCATCCTCAAAAATTTACAGAAAAAATGCGCATTGCTAAAGTAGTATTTTTTATAAACTAAGATTTTTTCAAGAGGCCGAAAAAACGTCCGTTCAAAAGCCGACATCCTGCTGTGCTCGAAATATCTTTGGACTATGGTCCTGGATAAATGTTACAGGTCTACTTTAGTAATTATTCCTAACCTAAAATGCATTTTAACATTTTGACTATCGTTGCATGAGAATGGTCACTGACTGTAAATGGCGAATTCAGCATCTCCATTTTGCACATCAAATCTCACCTCTTCCCGTCCAATTGTCCCATGAGGGCGAGAAGCCAGTGTCAGCGTAAGCCTGAGAGACTTAAACGTAAATTTCGCCCTATTCAAACACCTCTCTTGTCACAGAAACGTGTTACGACGTTTCCCCAGGCGGACGGAGCACAACGAACATTTTCTGGAGTGCTTTCGTGGGGTTGTGGCGGGTGGTCTACACGGCAGCGCTCCTTCTCCGCTGGTTGACGAAAGATACACACATCGAGAGCGGTGTGAACAATTTACACTGACGGTACTGATAACCTGACAATTTTAAAAATGCCCTTAGCGGTTATGGACAACTGGCAATGGTTGTTGATTTTACTATATAAGGTTCTACTAGGCGTCGGTTCGTTTAGGCAGACAATAACCAGCCTCTCGGATTAATCTAGTCAACATGGTGAGTGTTTGAATAAAGAGGAGCCTTTTACGTGCCCCATTGACGAGGGATTTCAAGGGCCAGAAATCGCCATAGCCTCATGGCATAAGCGGGACGAGTCATTAAAACAAGGGGGTGACGAGATCTGTCGAAAGTGTCACCTAGAATTCAGTCACGGGCATATAACCAGTTAAACTGAAGCCAATCGATAAAGCCAATCGTAAAGCTCGTCACGCTGGACGAACACGGGGACCCGATCAGGGCACGGCAGAGGATACGCACTCATAACAAATGCCAAATGGTGGTGTATGGCGGCACGCCTAAGCGTATGCTCAAACTGTGCCAACCAGCCACCTGCGCCCGATCCCGCCTCTGGACTTCTTGACACTGAACCCAGGTGGATGCAGAGAATAGAAAGTGTGGTAGATGCTGTGCAAGTCTACTATCACTTTAAACTAATGCACGCGCAAGTCACCATTCCCGCGTCTACGATGGGCATCGTCGGCAACTACGGTAAAACTGTTGTTAATAGCCAATTGTTTGCATATCTGTTGATTTTAATGAGATAGAAAGAGAGAGATTAAAGGTAAATATAAAACACGCTTACATCCTTCATCCCATCAAGGACAAGTATAAAACGATAGCGTTCTTGTAGGAGTGGCCAAATGGCTTTGTCCATCAGGGTGGTGTTGGAGAAACTGAAGACCATCATATCAGCATCAGGCAGGCAGGCGACGTCATCCCGCTTGCCAAAACGCCAACTTTTAAACCACACCGAAACGCTGTGCACCATTGACCATCGGCGATCAAAGGCGTTTAGAAAGGTGGACCATCCATCGCTCTGATCAATGGCATAGTAGACGAGGCGATTAGTAAACCCGTGCGTCCGCGCAAACGCCACAAATGCTGCAATGTCAGCCCCGGGCCCTACGCCTACACTGATAACGCGACGCACGTGGTCTCGCAGATACACCTCGACATCAGGGTGTTCCGGAATGATGCGTTCAGTGAGAGCCTAGTCATAGAGAAATGATGGTTACTGAAAACTAGCAAGCAGGCACGTATATTCGCATGATAATGCATACCGGTGCGTCGAAGATGAGGCAACAGCTAAATAGGATTGGGAAATACATGCCATACGATATTTAGTAGGGCTACCTGGATGAAACTCGTTGCGCTACTGAGAAAGCGATAGTTTGCATAGATGGCCCGGAAGATCTGGTTGTCGTAGTAGGCCAGGAGACATTCCTTTCTTCGAATTTTACCTTTTAATAAGAAATTCAAAAATACCATGGAATGTTTGAAACCTCCAATAGGTTAAGGCAGTCAGTTTTGGAAAGATAAACAATTGTCTGCACTTCTAAACGTGAGTATATATTGCTCTAAAAAAATCCAAAAACTTATCATCATGCCACTGAACGTACACAAAGCAGTCAGAGCTGCCTGTCCAGGATGGTTACTTTTCCTACTGGTAAAAGTAACACCCTTAACAGCAATCTCGACAGGCTGCTCTGAACTACTAGAGACACTAGGTGAATGACGGAGGTTGGTACGAGAGGCTGCTGGCACGATAATAGCTCGGCATTGGGGCCCACGGACATCATCACGGGAAGCAGCGTTTGCCCGCGGGCTCTCTAGGTGGCTAAGTACTCTTCCCAGCAAAGTTTGTGGGATGAATAAGGTAGAAGGAGGTTAGTTTGCTTACTGGTTGACTATAAGTCAGAGAACCATGGCTCAGGCAGATCGCGGGCAAAATAGTCTTCACCTAATTGAAAATTTCGGTTTCGTCTCTAACTTGAAGGTGGGCCGCGTCCCGTTGAATGAGCGGCGATTAGGAAGCTGGCGAAACTTCTCCTCATTGTTGCTGCCTGCTCGGCCACCAGCGTTCGAAGTGGTCTTTCATTTCATCCGATATATATGTTTTTCCCGAAACTATGCCTCCTGCGGCTGTGCTGCGATTTTAACTGAGTAGAGCGGCGGCCAGCAGTCCCGGGGACAGCAAGCCAAACTGCTGAGTAATCGTCACGCCAAGAACCGACAACGGTGATGAAATCACGACAGTTAATGACTCGGGATACAGACCGACAAGCAATCATCGCATCAACTATGATCTCAGCGATGAACACGAGTACTACCAAATACAGTAGACGTGTAGAAGCCCGATAATTGCGCTCTATAAATACTGCCTTTTCTGCAAAGGTCTCTGATGATGGGTTTGAGTGCGAATCCGAAACGCCAGGCTAACAAAATTCTTGCTCCAGTAATCGCGCCTCCTTCTACACAGTCGAATATTAATAATCCTGTAGCTTAATGTCAAGATATTTCAGTCCCACCGGGATGCCGCCTTCAAAATCTACACTTTGTAAAAAGGACTACCTGTGCAGTGCGTACTTTTCCATCGATTTTCAGTGCCTTTATAAATTCTAATATAGTTTACAGGAAGAATGCATAGAAATAAGCTATTTTATGCTCAATTGGTAACAAATCAGGTGTTTTTAAAGTGCATACAAACAAGGGCAAATTAAGGTACCAAAATATGTTATAATGTCCGAATACTTCTGAGTATGAGCTGTCATTGTATTTATGTTTGGGGTTATCATTTAGAGCGTTAGACTTCTTATCAACAGGTTGCAGGCTTGAGCCTCAGGGAGCACCACCTGGGGTTGGGTATGGGTAATTGATGACGGCTAATAAGCCAGCGATGGTTATTTCAGTCTTCCTTATCTTTGTCGACATTGTTAATCTGCCTTTACTACTATTAGCCGTTGTGCGGCTGCTGGCGGGGCTCGAGAATTAGCTTCAAGGCAGAACGGGACGAGTGAGTTCCGTTAACGATCGGTGATCGTTTATCAACAAACCATGTAAAAACGGATTCCTTAATGTCATTATGAAGGTTCGCATAAAATTTTGCAATGGTTGTCGGCTATTTTATATGCTTCAAGAGGAGCACTAATAAACAGGCAGATGCGATAAATAGACATTGAATGGTCTTAAAAAATCTCAATAAGAAACTTCTTTTAAAACCGAAAGATAACCTTTTTCCGATTAAAAACATCTAAGAAGGTATGATTTTTTACCGAATGAGCACAAGAAAGCATACTTTTTGTATGTTTTCTATAAAATATATTTGAATTTATACTGGCTCTGAAAATCAACAGAAAAATGCATAATACGTAAGTAGTCAATTTTACCGAAAAGAAGTGCATTCAAAGCCAACATACTGACGTATCTGAAATACCCCGATAACAAGTATTACAGCCTTACCTAAGTAGTCCTTGTTGATGATAAACACATTTCTGAATGTGCATTAGAATGTGATGAGATTGCACGTCTGTTATAGCTTTTTACAGTGGTGGGGAACATAGACAACAAAAATACGTAAATCGAAGCAATAGAGCTAAGGAAAAAGTTCCCGGAGAAACTTACACCATTCACGGTAGAGCCTCTCGCCCCGGTGGTCGTGATCAGCGCTCAGGATTGTCTGAACTTGCTTCCCAATCGGCTCATAAAGATCCGTGAGGAGACGCACCTCACGGATGAACTTCATTTTGCGCTGAGCACACGTCTCCCATGCCGTTTTAGCATCCTCGTCAAGAGCATCCTCGAGCTTCTTTTTGGTCAAAAAATCCTGCCACCAGGCCTCAAGCTCGGCTTCAGATTCTTTACCGGCGGCCGCGTTCGCTCCGACATCCACATTCCCCTCGGTGGATGCCTTCTTTGAATTCATGTGAGAGGAGAACGGGAGAAAAGGGTAGTGGAAGACTGGCCCGATTAGTCAGTGCCTGTATTAAATATAAAAACGTATTCATCTGCTGAAATAACGGAGGAGCATAGCATCATGCGAAAGAGGTGGATGGCAGCCTTACCCCTAGGAACAGGAAAATGAATAAGACGACCTAAATTATGAACGAAGGCTGAATTCAAAGAACGTGAGCCGACTTATTCTAAGCTGACAATTCCGTGCCCCAATCCTGGGCATATTGGCAGCTTATGATTCAATGACTACGAGTTCTTAGGTTACAGGGTTATTAAAATCAGCCTCGTCAGACCGCGTCAGGGTGCCATAGCTCCAGATTAGATTGATGATGTCGACTGACCCCCTAAAATGTCTTTGGAGCAAAATCCTAGGTTATTAAAAGAAGGGGACATTAAGACCGCGGAAGAGAGGGCATACTAACATGAAGAAAATAATACAAAATCAGGCGGAAAATTCTGCATAACCACTCGCTTCAAAAGCATGTACGCTTTAAAAACGTCCAGGAAAGTAAAACTGAATTTGAGTTACGGGCTGGAAAAAAGGCCTTTTTCAGAATGGTGACAAAAGAAGGAAAACCAAAATTAATTTCGATGGTTGATAGCTTCTACAATACCAAAACGAGGTTAAAGAGGTTGAATAGCACGAGGTACATATTTGAATATGAAAAAGGGATCAAGGAGACTTACAAGCAGAAAAGAAACTGAAGGATCAATTAAAAATGGCTAAAAGTTGATCAAATTTATGAAAGGTCGATGTGGGCAGAAAATCAACCCAAAAACTGAATCATAGAATGGTAGGAGGTACGATTTCCCGGCCACCAACTACAAGGGTGGGTGGGAGGCGATGGTAGGTGGGGCACTCATAGATTGGTTACGGGACCTGATCATCTTATTTTACCTTGAGGCTAGAACTAGAGCCCAGCGGGTAGTCCCACAGCGCTTTTAGTATATACAGAATTAGAATACCGGTAAAGAAATGGGAGACTGCCTTATTAGCCGTCATCGACGAGCTCTACCCAGCCGCAGGTGCTGCAACTCTCGAGGTTCGAGCTCGCGACCTGTTTATTAGAAGCACAATGCCCCAACCATTGACCCACAGGCTTGTTGACCTGCCGGTTGCGACATGATATATGAAAATGGCAGATGGGTTCTTACCGATCGCTAAAGGGACCGCACAAAACTTCAAAGGTCTGACCAAGCATTAGTCGACAAACAATTCGTCAACACTACGTTCTTTATACGGTACTGGCCATCTTCAGAGCATTCTCCTGAAGAAATCTTCAACCGGGGCGTGATTCAACAAACCAAAAATTCTGACCAGACAAAATTTGACCTGTTGCGTAGTTACGAACGCATGCAGTTTTGAAAAATAAACAAAAAGAAATTGTGGAACTACTAGGGCAGGGGAAACATTCAGATCGTATCACGAAAAACTGAATAAACGTAAACAGATTAGGTTCCAGAAAGGCACTTTCTGCACTTAACCCTCTCGAAACTAATTTACCAATTTAAAGATACCCCTACGAAGAAGATTCAACATAGGCCTTGGAGCGACCGTCACAACTGAAGGCAGACACTGGCCGCCGCTCTAATTAAGACAAGAGTTCAGTGGTTGATTTCGAATCATCATACGCAGTCTCACCAGGGCGGTCTATAACGGAAAAATTTCATAGCATGAGCACAGCCTTGAAAGCTCCTAATCGGCATGGTTATTCTTATGGACAAACACGCGTTATGAATACCTTCAGTAACATGGAAATCTTAAGCAGAAAGACGGACAGATAGCAGCAGAGCCTTTGAGAGACTCCATTAATGTGCTCTAGCAGAAAAACTATATCAACCGGATGAAATGTTTTCTAGATCAAACTCTAAAGCGCAATTGTTTAAAAAGCTACAACCATTGAGCCACTGGTACACAGAAGTCTGTACTAGGGCTATTCCTGGAAATTATCTGTCAGAGACGATTTCCAACAGCTGCTTAACGTTTGCAGGTGGTATTAAAAGTTGACAACAGACAAGTAACTATGCTTTCATACACAGTTTGTGACCTAACTCGTTAAGCATAATGACGGAAATTGGCATTATCAATTTAGGTTGTACATTTTACTTATTCGCCTAGCCTGTTCCGAAAAATGCCCTTTTTGTATGTTTTATTTATATTATCAGTCAAAATGTTTATAAAATTAGGCCAAAATCTAAATTACCCCATTTTTAGACAATTTCTTATGTTAAACGAGCAAATTATAAGAGAAAAATTATCGATGTATTAAAAGCATATTTGTCGTTGTGGACGTTCATTTGTTTCTCCAATGAGGTTTCGTGTTGGGGTGAGTTATCAAATGTGATTCGCTACTTCAGTAAATATTTCCCACAAATATCTTACTTTGGAGGTTTTGAGATATACATAGTGCAGAACCTAGCCGTATGGGCAAGCGAGTAAAATCACTGAAAACCGCAAAATATTCGTTGGTATTTAAAGGAAACTTCAAAACTTGACGGACTCTACTGTCAGCAAAAACACACACAAATTTGACGAAATAAAAGTTTCTTTAATATACAAAAAGTGGCATACTTACGACTGCATGTGCCAATTCCATTCAAATTCAATACTCACGACTGGCCTGCCAAAATGTGACCTTATAAAAACATTTCTTTTGTGAGGTTCATATCAGCGAAATCAGACAAATCCTCTTTTTTAAGCAACTACATTAGGGAAAACACGAAAAGGAAAAATTATATCGTTCTCCCACAAAAAATCATCCCAACACATGACCGGACATAACACACCTGACTTTGTGCCAGACATTAATTTAAGTGAGAAGATATTTAATGAAAAAGTGCGTAAAAAATAAGTTTTTCAGTGTTTATGCGCCTATACCGTTTTATTTAGACAGTTATTGACGTGGAAAAAAAGCACTTGCTTCTAGAACTTCAGTCTACTAATGTAATAAGCATTTTCATTCATTGAACTTTTCCTCTTTTCGAAGGAAAATAGCTTTTCTTTGAAGCAACAAAATAGTACGTGCAATACTTATTTTACTTTTTCACTTACTTTGAGGTTGTTTAGAATTAGCTTCATGTTTTGATGGGTGCATTCACAGTGGTTTCAGATTGGGGCACGATTTTTTGCTAATTTAGGCATATTTGATGTGATAGGTCAAATAAAATACGGCGAGCTTGCATGAAATTCCCACTGTAGACGCATAAAGTTCGAGTTGCCCATACGTCACTCCGAGCCTTGCTTGGAAATATGTCTAGGTTACAGGCTGCAAAGCCAGTCCGCGAACAGCACCAGACTCCAGTAGTCAAGCACCAGATATACGTGGTTTGCCAACTGTTTTCTAGGCTCATAAGCAAATTTTCAAAAGGAATGCACAACGTCAGTGTGGCTAAGCCTCGAATGCTTCTCAGAGGCGTAGTCTCAAAAGTAGTGTGGTTTCCGAGAGTTCAGGACCAAATAACTACGTTTTGTGCTGAATTGGCGATTAGGATTAGAAGGAGAGATGCAATAGGCTCTAGGTTCCTATTTTATAGAAGAGGGAGCAGGACAAAAACCTGTTATAAACAAATAAATGGCAGGATAGATAATGTGGACAGTAAGTTATTTTTCCACCAAGGGCAACTCCAAAGTTGTTAAGACCTAAAGTGGGATTTTTATAGCCTGTTGCCAGGTCCTGGTAAATTTTGATGGAGGAAGTCATCCTTGTACTTAAATGCAGATTACCTCAGGAATGTCTTGAGTCTTTGTGGCAGTCAAGTCTGCCCACAGTTTTATAGGCCATCAAAGAGCCAGAAAATATTCAACCCAGCTTTTTTATCATATAATCTCTGCCACCCAGCCGGCAGCACATACTACCCACCCGCTTTGAGTCCATCGATGTTTTTAAAGCTACTTTTGAAAAAACAAAAGCCTTTTTTATTTGATGCTATGGCAGCAAACGTAATTGAAACGCGCATACACTATGCGCGCAGTTTCCTTAAGAAAACTGCGACGAAAGACAGTGAGTAAGAATTAAACTAGACAACTGTCCCATAAGATCAAACTTTGGGAGGCAAAACGGGTTAGTGCCTTCAGAGCATGGCATAATCATTCACACGTTTACGAATAGGAATGGCGGATAAATGACTAACGATGACAATGCAGGGAAAGGGCGTAATGCAGCTAGCTATGAAGGGGAGCAATTAAAGATATAAACAAAGTAGAGCCATGAAAGAGCTTAAGACCTTGCTTCAGTTAAACGTTTGACGCGGCGAACATGCCCTGCATCACAAAATGCCTCTTCGCTTTGGCGCGACTGGGCCACTACAATAAAACATCGAAGGAAATGGGTGTGAGCACACGTTGATACAACGTCTGCCTTCGAATCTACATAATTCTGCGTTCAGTTCAGTGTATTTGATGAAAATAGGCTTACGCCTTTGAAATCCCTATTTGTTACATAAAAGTAGCAAGAATAAGAAGAAATTAAAGAAGTAACAGTCAAGTGAATGCAGGCAGATTTACGTGGTACACTGATATTGTTAAGGTTAAGTAGTCACATAGTCTTCGTGGTGCTGTAACATATGTATGTCAAGCCAATGTTTGAATGAATACACAGACTGGGACATAACAATCGCCTCGGGTAGGTTATTCCACGGTTCCACGACACGGTTGGTGAAAAAATACTTCCTTACCTCCAATCTTACTTGGGACACACTTAGTTTGAATGGATGACCTCGGAGATTTTTCGTTGTGGCAAGTTGGAAAAAGTCATCACATAGGAGGGCGCAATCCATGCCACGCACGATACGGAAGGTTTGTATCAAGTCTCCGCGCAACTGCCTATAACTCAGAGGATAGAGCTTTAGGTTATTTAGATGAATCTCATATGGCAGTTCAGCTTGATCTCTTACTAATTTTGTGGCTCGCCGCTGAACTCTTTCGAGCATGTTGTAGTCCTGTTGGGTTCACGGTCGCCAGGCTTGGATCGCATATTCAAGATATGGCCTTACAAACATACCAAAGACTTTAGAAAAGCAGTCTTCATCGAAAACTTTAAATGGCCGCTTGATAGCGTAAAATATTGAATTGGCAGATTAAGCTGCCTTGCAACCTTGCGTAGAAGGCTTTAGGTTGTGTTTCATCCAAACTCCAAGATCCTTCCGTGTGTGCTCTTCTCGGAGTGGCAAACCGATCAAGTAGTCGGGTGGCATATCAATGACCTGATTTCGAATTCCCAAACGTAGCAGGGTAAATTTGTTTGAGTTGAAGGACAAGAGCCGTTTGCGGGACCACTCATCCAATCAACGATGATTTTTTTGGAAATCGTATGCATTGGCAGCGTTGTGGATAACTTTCCAGATTTATATCGTCCGCAAACATAGCAAAGTTACAGTCCAATTCCTGTACACAATCATTAATAAACAAGAGAAAAAGGATCGGTCCGAGCACTGAACCTTGTAGGACTCCACTCTCACTGACTGTGCGCTTTGATCGCGATCCACCTACACAGACCACTTGGGAACGACCAACGAGAAAATTCTTGATTAACGTAAGAATTTTGCCTCCAATACCGAACATTCTCAACTTACAAAGGAAACGCTGGTGTGAAACACTATCGAAGGCCTTCTGGAAATCAATGTAGGCCACATTCACAGTGTCTTTTGCATCGAGTGCTTTTGCCCAGTTTTTCATCGTATAAAGTAAGTTCGTAACACACGATCTTCTCCTACGAAAGCTGTATTGTGCAGGTGATAAGAGGTTATGGGTTTCTAAATAAATAATCAATTCCTTTTGACAACCTTCTCCATAACCTTGCAACAGATTGAGTTCAGGCTGACAGGACTGTAATCTGTAGCAAATGCACGAATACCACTTTTGTGAAGCGGTGTGATGGAGGCTGTATTCCAGTCGGTAGGAAGAATTCCCGTATCGAACGATTTCTGGCACATAAAGGATAGCGATTCGCCAGCTCTCGAGCAATTTCGAGGAGTAGCTTTGCTGGAATCTCGTGAAGGCCAGGGGGATTTGCATGCCTTCAGACTTTTTAGTTCTTCAGAGAACCGCCTCTTCGCGAAGGATCATATCCTGAATAATTGGCGCTCCCATAGACTCGTAACTAGATGGAATAAAAACAGCTTCTCTTGTGAAAACCGACTGAAAGAACTGGGAAAAATGTTCAGCTTTGTTTTTATTTTCTGATATCTCGAAACTGTCTTCGTTTCTTATAACAGGAATCGGGTTCCTGTTACGTGTGCTTTTTCTTACACAGCAGTAGAGCAATTTGGGATTTTAAACTGCTCTCTGGAGCAAATCCCTCTCGTTATCCCGTCGGCTTTTGAAGATCAAGCTTTTAACCTTGTTTCTTTGAGTTTTGTATGCTTGCAAGGCTCAATTTTCATTGGATCGGCAAAATTTCTTCCAAAGCCTTCCTTTCCTGTTAATCCCTCTTTTAAATCCCTTGTAAACCACTGTGGTCTGTTAGATATCATTAGTTGTGATGGCGGACGGTGGCATTATATTAGATTCAACAAACACTCCTTAAATAAATTCCAGTCTTCAGTGACATTCCCGGAGAAGAGAAGATCCCAGTCTATTCGTGATGCCTCAGCTCTCATCTTGCAAAAGTTTCCTCACCATAACTTGGGCCTGGTTTTATTTATTGTGGATGGCACAGAATATAAACCATACTCCCATGAAAGTACTGCATGATCACTTTGACAAAGTGGAGGTAGGCAGTTACCTCGTCTTTACTGTCAGGATCTTTAGTGAAGACAAGATCTAAACAACTAGCCTGTTATCCTCCAATCGCTCTCGTTGGAACAAATACATGTTGGGTGAAAAGAGCTTCAAGTGTTGTCTTTAGCAGACGATGGTCGAAGGAAAACTTTGAGCTCTGCGCCTGCAGATCGTTCCAGCGAATGCTGGGTGCATTGAAGTCACCGATGAGAACAACATCAGGTTGACTGCTAATCTCCTTTATGTTCTCCAACAAACAAGTATCAGCGTCAGTGTCTGTCCCCGGTTGTCGGTAGAGAGTCATGACTTCAAGGGACTGCGTGTGTGTGTGTGCTTGCTTGTGTGTGTGTGCTTGCTTGTGTGTGTGTGCGTGCTTGTGTGTCTGTGCGTGCTTGTGTGTGTGTGTGTGGGGTGTAGGTGTGTGTAGGGTGTAGGGTTTGTAGGGTGAAGGGGGTGTATAAGCAATAAATAAATTGTATATTTAAGGCCCAGAGAGCCCCGTCATTTCAAACTTAGTATCGCGGTATAAATAAATACAAAGTGGATAATTGTTTCACTATGTGAGCAGCTAAATAAACAGCAGAAATGAACAATATGGTAGGAACATCCGATTTAGAACGATTAGCCATTTTTAAAACAATAATCAACAATCTTGAACATAATCGGTGAACTAGAAAAAAGCAGTAAAAAACTCCTAAGGTTAAATCGGAGGCGGAATTCGGCAAGCCGCCAAATTTTAAAAAAATTAGGAGAAAAAAACTGCTTCACTAAAAAATTAATAGCTAGATGCAATGGGATAGTGCTGTGATGTTGCTGACAACGTATGAGGGTTCGGAAAGCTCCTTGTCGTGTGAGAGATAATATAGCAGTCAGAGCTACTGTTTGTAACCACCATTGGAGCTGAGAGAGGACGAACTCATCGTGGACACCAGGGTCAAAACGAAGAGGTGACAGTAGAGGTCATGAGATCATCATCGAGATGCGACCTTGTCGACTGCATAGTCCACCAATCAAAGAGGCAAAACCATCAGAACCCGCCTTGATCCTCAACTGAACCTGGAGACCATCGTCGGGGTTGCAAAAGCGGAGGAAAGTTCCAAGGTTGTCAAGAGTTGGCGATGCTAGTTTAAAAGGAGGGGGCGATGAAGTGAATGCAAAGATTGACTCTGCAGAGGATGATGGAAATATAATAAGAGACCAATATAATATAAAAGGAGCTGCCTCAAATACCAGGAGGACCCTTTTCGAAATCCAAAAGTTGCGAGTTAGGGAAGGAAATAGACAATAAGGACTTTCTATCTTCTGAAGTTAAATTTTTGCGTTACTTTGTTTTGAAAATAGCTAATGTGGACGACAACCTAATTTGCAGTGGAAGATTATTCCAGATGAAAGCATATTTGGAGGCAAAAAACTGAGACTGGTTAGTTGTGGAGCTAAGGGCTGGTGAAATGATCATGGAGGAATTACGAGTGGCATAGGGTCGATCTACCGGAGTAAGAGCGTTAATTCGTGGGAGATTTGGGCTAGAGTTAACGCGAAACAGGGAGCAGAGACCGGCTTCGAGTCTTCTAACCCACAGAAATTTAATGTTTGCTAACTGGCATCTATCCGTATAAGAGATACTGGATCCAGGAAGAGAAAATAGTCTTCGAGTAAAAACCCTCTGAACTTTTTCAAACTTACTGCGGTCAGAGGCGTTCATCAGCCCAAAGAGGGGACAGCAGTATTCTAGAATAGGAAGAACAAACATGCGGTACAGGTCTAACTTTATTTCCGGAAGGAAGAAATTATGCGATATAAAACCACATATCTGTGCAGCCTTTGCAGAAATTCGATCTGCATGAGGCAATAATGCTAGCTTGTTCGTGTAACTTAGACCTAAGTCTTTTATGGTTGATTTTTCTAAAAGTGTACTATTTTGAAATACGAGGGGTCCAGGAAGCTAAGCGGGGCCAAAACACATAAACTACTATTGGATGAAGAAAACTCCATCTGCCAAGTACAGCTCCAACGTTAGAGCATAAGTAGATCAGTGTTGATTTTAACGCAACTATTGGCACTGTCTTTAGAAAATGAATAAATGCACTTGAGATCGTCAGCGTTAACGAAATTTTGTGAATTTGTGAGTAAAGCTGAAATTTCGTTTATGTACAGAATAAAGAGAAGGGGACCTAGAACCGTGCATTGAAAAACGCCACTCGTGATCGGTTGAGGCGTCGAGTAGCTATTACCTACTAAGACCTTCTGGCTGCGGTTAGACAAGTAGGAACCAATGAAGTCAAGGAGAGGAGGCCGGATGCCGAGGGCTTCCAGTTTTACCAGAAGACGTCTGTGCGGTACCTTGTCAAAGGCTTTACTCAGGTCAAAGTAGATCACAATTACTGACTGCTGCTCATTACGAACGGAAGTGACGAGGTTACGAAAAGCTAAATGACACACTTCGCATGATCTCCCAGGTAAAAAACCATATTGCGAGTCGCTTAAGAGCTTATTTTCTAAGCAAAAGTCGAGAATTTGATTCAAAATTATTTTTTTCAAGAAGTTTTGCTAGAGCCCAGGTTTTGTGAACGCCTCGATAATTATTTACGTCCGAACGTGATCCCGACTTAAAGACAGGAAGAATAAAAGATGTCTTCCATGAGTCAGGAAAGAATCCGTTTAAAATATAAACTGAGCATACACGGCTAAGCAATCGGGGAAAGCTCAGCACTCTCTTAATAACTTAGTTTGGAATACCGTTAGTCCCCGAAGAGTGCGAGTTTTTCAAAAGCATTATTTGCTTACGAATTAGTTCTATGGAGAAATTAATGGTACTGATAACATTAAATGAGGATGCCTGAACCGTCGGAACCGGTTCAGATTCCATCGAAAGATGATTTGCAATGAATGCACTAAACAATTCTGTCTTTTCAGAGTCTTCGAGAACGAATTTCTTAGTTTCATTAAGTAATGGAGGTATTTCATAACCTCGTTTAGAGCAGGATCGACGGTGGAACAGTTGAGCAACAGATTTTGCAGAGTTTGGTTCGCTGAGTGCGCATGATTCCCTCTGTCTGTCCCGTGCAAGCCGAATCTTAGAGGCTAATTCAAAAATCTCTGCAATCCTTAGATGTACAGATAACGAACTAGTAAATTGATCTTTTAATTGCTTCCTCAATTTCTTTAGTCTTGGCAAAAAGAAAGTGGGGGACGGTGGATTCCGAAGTGTAGGGCTTGACAATTTTTGGTTGGCACAAATTCCAGGATGTTATTTGAAACGACTGACATTAAGTCAGAAAGACTTGCTGCATCGTTCATGGAGGAGAGATGCTGCCAATCCAATGAGTCCAAAAAATTGTTAATTAAGCTCATATCTGCGAGGTCAAAAGCATGATAGGTACGAACGGCGCTAGCCTTTTTCGATGAGACAATTGGTAAGCAACAGTGAATTAATGTATGGTCACTTTGGAAGAGGCCCTGCTTAAAATCAACGAAGAGGGGAGCAATGTCATTTGTGAAAATCAGATCTAAAAATATGCTTGTCTCTCGTTGAAGAACGGACAAGCTGTGACCAATTAGAAAAATTAATGGTATCTAGGAAAGGCTGAAATCTGGGTGGACAAAAGTTTGAAATCCAGTCAATTTCTGGAAAATTAAAATCCACAGCGATTATTTTTATGTTAAAAATGGACTCCGAAACCAATTTAAAAATTGCACAAAGTTTCACATCATCATCGGATGATGAATTAGGCGGGTAGTTAATACATCCGAGAATAGCCTTTGGCCAGGGCGACAGGATAATGGATGCGAAGCAGTAATTACCAGAGAATGACGTGACGTCTAGATCAAACGGAAGTGCTTAAATGAAGCTTTAATATAGAGAAGACAACCACCACCATGCTTACTAGTGCGGTCTTGACGGTACAGATCGTACTGGTCTATGACAAGCAAAGAGTCTGAAATTAAGGGATGGGTCCAAGATTCAGTTACACATAAAACATCAGGCATTAACTCGAAAGCAATGGCTCTAAGTTAGGCCATCTTATTTATAACAGATCTAGCATTAAGTTATATGACATCTAGGGTAGTTTGAGTATTCAAACTAGGGTAATCGTTATTAATTTTAAAAAAATTGGAGGTGGGTAATTAAGTTGGAAGTTATTGTGGCTTGGAGGATAATTGCCAACTGCACCATAACGATTGGTATTTATAACGTCATTAACAAAAGGCTGAGAGGGATATCTGAAAGGTGTAGGAATAAAACTTTCCGGTATCGAACCACCATAGGGGTTACGACCGGGATATGCCTGTTGGTTGTTAAAACGGAATGACGGGAATATAGATGGAATATAGGGGCTGTTGGGAGATGGCAAGCAGCTATAAGAATTAAATGCTGGAAAGTCAGGTCTTGTATATCGGTTTACATGGTAAGGTTATTTGCCTGTTGGAGAGGCTTGCTTAGTTTTGGAGAGGGCAGTATGCGATTACTGAGACCTGCGCTATCTTGCTTTTGGGTCTGGGTAAGATCTTACGTCCTTCGGAAAACCTGCCTAAGGTGATATAATTGAGGATATAAGATGACCCGTGGGGTTATGGGACGAGCTAGCTTGTGGAGGGTTAAATAAGTTAAATTTAGATGATTGCGGATTTTGTATTTGAAGAAGGTTATTTATGCGATGTGGCTCGGGAAATTTCCCGGAGAGGCCTGGATAATTGCGTTAAAGAGGGGAAACTGGTAGTCTATGTGCTTTAGACGGGTTAGACGGTATAAATGCTTTAGACGGGGTCGCAGACATTACAGGCGGGCTGAAAGCACCGGAATTTGCAGTATTCGGCCGCGAGGGAGACGAAGTAGAAGGTTGAGTGAAGGGGCTGACCGAACTAGACATCTGAGGAGATGAATTAGCTGTTGCATTGACGTTAGTGGAAATACGACCAGACTAATTAATATTACGTTGATAAGTAAATGATAAGAAGGACCCATTTCTTCGCTCCATTGGTGTAAGATCTCGACAAAGGAAACATTTTGTCATTTCCAAATAGCGAGAAGTACGACCTCGTTGAGCAAAGATTGAGTCAACCTCAACTGTTGACAACAATTTAACTAGTATATGAAGAGTCTTGCTACGCGAAGAGAGGCATTTTGCTTCCACTATTTTGTAGTCGAAACCACCCGAATACAAAAATCCATAGCAATGTCAACTTGGCATCTGTGTGTGGGAGCATTTTTAAGGAAAAAATTGTGATTCGTTTTTGTCTATCAAAGCCTCGCTGGCGACTAATCTGACGCGTTTGAAAGTATCACGGTGCGCTAAAAGCCGTGGCTTGGAAGGTTGCCAACTGACAGGATAACTTGGACTGCATGATCAGCACAATGTGTGTTTTGTGTGAAGTGACTGACTGGCGGACTGAGAGTCAGGCTGCAATGGCTCCTTCTTAATGTGGCCTTTATGGCACTCCCACTACGTGTGATCCAAGCCAGGTGTGGTGGTACGCCGATGGGCGGCTCCAGCCGCGCCAGCCACCAGCACCTTCTCCCATCTCCGGTCTTTTTTTGACTGTGTAATGAGACCGGGCTCAGGTGGGGAGGAGAAGAGACTGCGGTAACGTTGAGTGCCGCGGTTGGAAGGTTGCCAACTGACAACTACACTCAGATCTCGCAGTTAGTCTAATGTCTGTTCTGTGGAGTGGCTGGCTTTTGGTCTGAGAGTCAGGCTGCGATGGCTCCTTCTTAACATGACTTCTGGCTATCTAACACATGTGATATGTACGCCGTTCAACCCCCTGTCGTTTGAAATCCTGGTGCTTTTGGTTTGGGGGGCAGGTCATCTACGTAGTACACGTAGACGAGGTTACCAGCAGCTGTGCCCACTTCCGCATCCGACAATTGACCGGTTTAGACCGTAGTTTGACTGTAGGAGTGGGCGAAAGAGTGAGGTCGAAAGTTCCGCGCATGTTTTTCACTATAACCAATCTGAAACGCTCGAAATTATCATGGTGCGCTAAAAGCCATGGCTTGGAAGGTTGCCAACAAACGGGAACACTCGGACCGCGTGGTCAGCCCAATAAGTGGTTTTTAGAATTAAGAATGTATATTTGGTTAGCACCGGCAAGGCACTGTCTAAGCAAACATTAGTAACGAAATAAAGTTATGACAATGTGTGCGAGATAAAATATACAAAAACATAACTTGTCCTGCTATGTCAACAGTTAGCGATGTTTTTAAATTAATGGTGAACTAGAAAAAATGGGCAGTGAAAAAAACTCCTACCTTACAAATGAAGGAAGAGTTCAATAGGCCTTAATTTTTGAATAGAAGGTAGGAGAAAAAACTGCTTAGAAAAAAATTGTCAGGTGGTAGAGTAGGGTTTTTCTGCAGTAGCATTTCAGAATGAGATAATGAAACGTCGAGGTGATTCGTTCTTGATCACTTAGGCGTATGAAACAAAATCTCACGTAAATGCGTCAATGAACTAAAATCCTCAGCATCTTAGGATCCAGAATTGAATTCTGATGATGGTTATTATCCAAAGAAACAGTAGCATTTTAGACTGTGGACTACCGAATGTGTTCGTCCGAATGACGTAATTGTTTGGAGGACTGGTGATATAAGGAGACATCATAGTTCATGGGCGACTCGCGGTAGCGAAAATATAGTTTTAAGAGGGTCACTTAAATTCCCGATGGTCCCTTCTCCGAGCCATGGGAAAAGTTACTGGGAAAAGATGAAGAAAATAAAAGGTTAATAAAACCAGTGCTAAGATAAATATGCAGTCTTTGCTTGAATGCAGATAGACTAGTTAACGACCTTATTTCAAATGGCAAGTTATTCCAAAGTAAACTATACCTAGAAGCAAAGAAAAGAGAGCGTTTACACGTGGAGGATGCAGGGGGAGGTATAATTAGTGCAGAATTTCTTAGGTTGTAAGGAAGACTAACGGGGGTAATGACAGAAAGCTTGGGGAGAGTTGAACTATTATTAAGTCGGAAAAGGAGACAAAAGCCTGCTTCAAGTCTCCTGACCCAAAGAAATTTTAGCTTCGTTAGCTGGCATCTTGTTGAGTAGGAAGTAGTTAAAAGAGTCGGAAAAAGGAGTTTTTGTGAAATGTCTTTGGACATTTTCAATTTTTTAAAGGCTAGATTCGTTCATTAAACCTAAGAAAGGACAGCAAAATTCAAGAATGCGAAGTACAACCATACGACAATGTCTTAATTTAATTTCAGGAAGGTAGACATTATAAGAAATAAGCCGCAAATCTGAGCAGCTTTGGCCGTAATTCTATCGGCATGAGGCGAAAGATCTAATTTATTAGGGTAGCTTAAGGCCAAGTCCTTGATGAAGGAACATTCAATCATAGGGCAATCTTCAAAATAGGAGGTTGCGGCAGCCTTACAGGCCCAAAACTCATGTAGCGTCACGTAGTAGGTGAGAACTTCATTAGCCATGTGGAGCTCCAGGCCGAAAGAGCGTCTAAGTCTGAATGAATTTGTTCTAGGCACCGTTCAGCCGTAGAGATAGAGAAGAAATGCGCGCATTTGAGATCATTAGCAAAAATAAAAGATTGAGAATGTTTAACTATCGATAAAATATCATTTATATACAGTAAGAACAACAAAAGACCTAATACGGTACCTTGAAGGACACCACTAATAATCGGGGTAGCACTTGAGTATGAGGACCCTACTAAAACGTTTGGTTTTCGATCACTTAGGTATGATCTAATAAAGTCAGTTAGGGGACTACGAAATCCTATAGCTTCAAGTTTAGCTAGAAGTCGCTTATGAAGCACTTTATCAAATGCCTTATATAGATCAAAAAAGATAACTACTACAGATTAATTATCATTACGAAGAGAGGTTAGTAGATTTAGAAAAGACATGTGGCAGGTTTCACAAGAGTGGTCCGGTAATAAGCCGGGTTGGGAAAGTTGATAATTTGATTGCCTATGAAAAAATCCGTGATTCGTTTTGCAATTAGTTTTTCGAAGAGTTTAGCAAGAGATGGCCTTTTATGAACACCACAACAGCTATGAATGTCCGAGCGGGAACCAGATTTAAAAACTGGTATTATAATAGAGGTTTTCCAATAATCGGGGAAGAAACGAGGAAGAGAATAACTTGCTTAGTAAAGGTGGAAAATCCCTTAACTGTTTAATAAGTGAGTTTGGAATGTTATCAGTTCCAACCGAAGGTGAATTTTTTAGGTGAGTAATTTCTTTTTGAATACGTGAAGGCGAGAACTTAATGGTTGTAAAAAGTGAATTTGAAAGCAGAGGAATTGTGCGAGTGGGGCTAGTTTCAGTGGTAAAGTGGTTGGCAAAAACGAATTTAACAATTCTGCTTTGCCCAAATCGTCTGTGACAATTTTTTTGTTACAGTCGAGTAAAGGCGGAGTTACATTCAGACGCTTAGCCGATGACCGAACATGGAAGATATGAGCAACAGATTTGGATGAATTGCCATCACTTAGTGCCCGAGAACCCCTACGCTTATCTCGCGCGAGCCTTATTTTCGATGCTAATTAAAATATTTGTGCAATCCTTAAATGAACTGACAAAGAGCTTTTAGATGACTCTTTAAGTTGCTTTCGTAATTTTTTAAGTCTGTTCTGGAGAAAAATGCGGAACAGTAGAAGAAGCTGTATTTGAATTAAAAAATCTTTAACGGGATGAAGCCTGGATTTTTTCTGTGAGGTGCTGCAATAACTCACGGAAAAATTTTGGATGGTTAATTGAGAATATGCTATGCCAATCTCGAGTGCTTACGAAATTATTTATTATTTAATGGTTTGTGTTAGCAAAATCGAGGTTATTGAATTTATTCTCAGGCTTCGTAAGAAGGAGGACTGGAAAACAACAGTGAATTATTGCGTGATCACTTGTGAATAGATCACGATGGAAATTCATAAAGAGATGGTGGACATTATTTGTACAAATTAAATCAAAATGTTGTCATTTCTAGTAACTGATCTGACCAGTTGGGACATGTTTGAAAAGTTAAGAGTATCAACCAATTTCTGATGTTTAGGCGGAGAGGAATTTGCCTGCCAGTCAATGTCTGGCAGATTGAAATCGCCTACGATTATTTTAACATAAAATTGAGTGTCTGCAACTTTTTCAAATAGTTCACAGAGCTCGCTTTCATTGCCAGAACAACACGGAGGATTATAGACACAGCCAATTAACGCATTTTTATTGTGAGGAAGGATGACTGAAGCAAAGCATACATTTCCAGAAAAGGACGAAATGCTCAGCTGAAAAGGGAAATGTACAAAGGATGACTTAATGTAAAGGAGGCAACCACCGCCACGTTTTTCAGCGTGGTCTTGTCGGTACAAATTGAAATTATCTATAGCAAGCGTTGAGTCAAAAATAAGAGAGTGAGCCCAGGATTCAGTAATGCACAGCACATCTGGATCAAGCTCAAAGGCTACTGTTCTAAGCTAAGCCATCTTATTAACAACTGATCTCCTCGCTGAAAATACGGTAAAATTACAAAATTTCAAATTTATTTCTAGAAAAAACCTTTAGATTCCGTCCTTTTGACGTAAATCTGCGAGAGCTTTAATAAGGCTATGTAGGGTAAAAAAGTTTAATACTGTATATTTCTCCCTTTTTTCAATTGCAATAACTGCAGGTGTGTGCAGCTGATAATGAGGTATGCCATTTTTGTTTTTACGGATTAAAATTTCCGCTCCTTCGAATGTGATTATGCGCGTGTTACAAGACTTTCCTGTAGAGGAGATTGCATAAGGGTTGTAAACAATCTTCTTCATTATCTAATTCATAAATCGGGTGAGGCTGATGGCACAGCCTGGTCGCTGCATATGTGATCAGAATACCTATCGGGGTTAAGCTGAAACAACCATACGAGACGGATTAACATCGGTCGTCCACAGTCCGCTTGGATCCTAAGCGAGGAGAGGACATTAAATGCCCCAAGATTCATCGAAGGGCGGGTACATAAGTCCATTTTACTTCTTTATCGACAGACATAAACAAATTGGCGAAATAAAGCAGGATATCATGATGGTCAGCAGCTCGTTCAGCATCAAAACGAAAAGGCGAACGTTAGGAGTCGATAATATCATAGCTGCAGGTAGTAATACCAGACTATCAATGATATACGAATCGAAGCTCGAGCCTCGTCGTCAAATAGTCAGTGTTTACTGATTGGTTGCCGGAGCCTCTGAAAATTGTTTTACTAAAGGAACAAAAGAATGCGCACATGCTTATATGCAAATCGATCGGACACTGAGGTTGCTTCCACTTGTGTGCCCTTGCATGACACTTCCTGCTCTTCCAAGCTGCTGCGCGCCCACAATATCCGCCTTGAAGCTACTTTTCTCATTGCATCTGTGCATTAACCCTTGAATAATATTTTATGGTAAATAACTGCTCACTGTTTTAATTTCAGCAATCAGATGACCCAGCACATCCAGGATGTTCAAGCTCCAGATCAGAACGCTACCTTGGAGACTCAAGGGTATGAATTACAAACTTCGTCCAGTCCATAGCCCTCGCTATTCCCGAACGCGCACGCTGTCAACACATGGATTGATTTGTTGACAACGACGCCGACATCAGCAACTTACTCACTAAGGAGAACCGAATACACAAAGTCTACATTTACTGCCGGCCTGACGCCAAAAAGCAACCTTCATCCGGGGCCGCTGTCTTGTATAGTAACGGCCACGGAATATGCAGAACGCCTGGATGGCATAATGCGGAAGAAATCTTACGGTACGCGGACGGCAATCAAATTAAAATCTTCTTCAAGGCCATCAGGGAAATCTATGGTTTGTTTGCTAACAGATGCAAATTCGTAAAATTCGCACGAAAACGTTAGTAGCGCAAAACGTGTGCACCATGCATCTGTGCAGGTTATACGGCCTTAAAGAAACGACCAATCTTTAAAAAAGGCATAATTTGATTTACAAGGTACCATTTATTAGCTTATACCTAGGTTAATTTTGGATTACCATCAAATCGAAAAAATGACTTTCTGACAGTCGATTATTTAAGGCCTAATATAACAGACAACATAGAAGGAACTATGATACAAGGACAAAAAATAAAAAAATAAGAATATAACATGCATATATTTTGTTAATTGTCCATTAGAGTGTTATACTGTTGTAAGTCTGGAAAACATAGAGACTTCTTAATTGTCAGTAGCAGTTTGGTCTATACAAGCCTCAAGCCCAAATGCCAACTCTAAATTTGCGCAAATATATTTTCAATAGGATTTATGTCAGGACTGTTGGCAGAAATAAAAATGCTTCGGAGACCGCAGGCGGAAAGGGTGTCTGTTGTCTAAAAATAAGATTATAAGCGTTAACTGAATTAGAATCGTACTGCCTTTGATCAGTGAACAGAGGCATTATCTTGTACCATTATACTGTTCATTCAACGCCGGTCAATGTCGCTATAACCGAGCGCATCCTTAGTGAAGTTGGTGCACACCTAGCCATTTTTTAGCTTCTTTTTTCGATCAGCAGCTCGGTCGCTCTGCGAATTTGATGGTCATCCAAACCATCAGTCGTGGACAGTAATTGGAAGTTGCCGTCGATGTAGCGTGTGCTCGAGGGAAATTCTTTCCACATATGATCACCTGGGCCGACTTTTGAGGTTAAGCTAAACATATAATTTCATCACAAAGTTAATACTTTTTTAAATTGAAGGCCTGTAATTTATATATTCCTGACCAATTGAAAAACGTTTTCTCATTAGTTTAATGCTTAAAAATGGCTTTCTCATTGCAGTCTGCTGATGAAGGCAGAATTCTTGCATTTTTCTAATAATGTGAAGAGAAAACATGGACAAATATTCCCTCTGCATAGTCCATATAGTCATAAGGGGCATAGAATGTTACATTTTAATTTATGATGACTAGAATCGTCATCTTATTTGCTAGTGAACCGTCTTTTTCTACCTTGCTTAATTATAGGCATAGTTCTATAGTTGATGATTCTCGAAAGTGTGGCCTGACTAATATTGAAAATACTAACCAACGACTCACGCGGCAGCCTTCGGTTGCCAGTTTCCTTATGCGCTCGAAATCAACATCAAGGAGGAAATGCTTTGAAATTTTAAAGGCATGGCATTGCAAGGAAAAATGACAGCATGTTATGGCTTCCGGTAAAATATAGTCATTTACGGTCCAAAATTATCTGTGCGGTTAAAGAAAATACAGTCAAACAAGTTTGTTTCGGCGTTGTGGGGCAAAATTGTCGGTAATTTCCAAAAATGTTGAAAGCTGAGTTCGTTGCTGATTTGCGGAGAAAATGCAATCCATTAAACTTTCCTCTGCCTGACTTTTATTGACTTAAGATCCAATTTTCCGTTTGCCTATGTGATTTTTTCGAAACCTTTCTTGTTTATATAGATAGTCTTTTATTGCAGGATGCACAAATATAATCGGTTATTTTCTGTAATATTAAATAATATAGGACATTTCTTGGATTTCCGGCAACCACCGATTTTGCCCTAATAATGCCTGTTTTCTTTAGTAAAAGGCTTTCTTGAACTTAATTCCAGTCAACAAATCAAAATAACAGAACAACATTTACGCTTAACAAAACATTCAAATTCCGATCACGACTTTGCAGGAATAAGGTCATCTATGGTATGGCCCTACATTTATGGATCCGCACCGCTGCTCAGCTCCGATCAAAAAACGCTTCCGACGGAAAAATCACAAATTTTGAAGCACTGAGCCAAACACTTTAAAAGTTTTCTCAACCGTTTATTAAACATCTTAGACGCTGGGACAGTACGGCTCTCCGAAGTTTACACTAATGCTGACCTCATACTTTCGATGTGAATACGGATAAATTAGGCAATGACATAAGTCATAATGAACTAGTATTCCATAGGACAGCTATTTGGACGCAAAAAACGAGTGAGCGTTTATACTTAGAGCAAAGAGGAAGCGGAATATCCAAGGAGAAATTTTGTGTGACAAAGGAGCGATCTTCTAAGGTGCCAGCGTCAATATAAGGAAAATTATATCCCCAGCTAATGCGAAATATTAAAGGCTAGATTCCAGTCTTCTATAAATGATTTCAGAAGTAAACTTTATCAATTATATGAAGGAATAAATACGCATATTTTAATATGTAGGTCAATTAGGTTAAGCTTGCGAAATACCAGTTGTCATGAGGTTGGTACATCCGGAGTCGTTTGGTTCGCAGAAACTGAGGGAGGCGGTTGTAACTAACGGGAAATACAGATTATTTCCTGTTCGCGTACTCGACGGTTGACCTTACCAAATGCTCGTAAAATGTCCCTGTGTTTAGGGGTTGCACTGTCCACATTGTCTCTATCGACTACTATTGAAGATAGGGAGAGTTTAAGATTTATAGGTGATCATAAGGAATGATCGACAGGACGTCGGGCGTACAGTTTGGTAAACGGCCATTAAAGGTTTTTATTTTTGTGAGGTTTGCTGTAAAAGGGGTTGACTGGGACTTAATCGCATCAAGGATTAAGAAATGTGAGCAGGAAAGAACACTTTGATTGAAAATGGTCCATGCTGCGGTTGGTGCATATTGGAAGCTGCACCACTGTATGGATTGCATTAAAATGTAGTACCAGGTCAACGATTTTGTGGATAGTGCCAACACCATGGTGATCAAATTCACACTTGTTTCAAAGATGAATATTTGATAGTAGTGTGGGGCAAATATAAAGTCACATACTTGAATATCATTACTGACTCCACCATTGATTTTAAGATGAATTTAACATCAAACGCATTTACTTTATCTCCCCACTCAGGCGCATGAAACAAAATCTCGCGAAAAGGCGTCAGTGCACTTAAGGCCTCAGCATCTTTGGATCCAGAATTGATCTTTGATGATGGTAAGCATCAAACGATACGGGAGCATTTTAGACTTCGTACCTCTGAAGGACTTCCTCCTTTGAATGACTGGTGGTATAAGAAGACATCATGGTTTCTGGGGGACTCGAGGTAGAGAAAAAATAGTTTCAAGAAAGTCCCTTAAATTCCCTATGGTCCCTACTCCGAGTCCTTAAGAAAGCTGATCGGAAACGATGAGGAAAACAATAGATTAATAGAATCAATGTTAAGATGAATGTGCAGTCTCTGCTTGAATGCATATAGGCTAGTTAACTATTTACTTTCAATTGGCAAGATATTCTAAGGAAAGCTATACATAGAAGCAAATAATATAAGGCGTTTAGATGTGAAGGAAGCAGGAGGAGGTATAATAAGTGCATAATTTCATAGGTTATAAGGAAGACTTACGGAGGTAATGACAGATGGCTTGGGAAGAGTTGAGCTATCATTAAGTCAAAGAAGGAGACAAAAGCCTGCTTTCACTCTCCTGACCCAAAGAAATGTAAGCTTCATTTGCTGGCAGCTAGTTGAGTAGGAAGTATTTAAAAGAGTCAGATATATGAGTTTGCGTTGTGAAATATCTTTGGACATTTTTAATTTTTGAACGATTAGATTCGTTCATTACTCCAAAGAAAGGACAGTCAAATTCAAGAATGGGAAGATAAAACATACGAAAATATCTGAATTTAATTTCAGGAGGGTATAAATTATAAGAAATATAGCCGCAAATCTGAGCAGCTCTGGTCGTAATTCTATCAGCGTGAGGCGAAAGATCTAATATTGTTTAAGCTTAAGCCCAAGTCCTTGATGGATGAACATTGTGTCACAGAGCATTTATTATATAAAACAGGTTGGGTCAGCCTTATAGGCCCAAAACACATATAGCGACACTTATAAGGTGAGAATTCCATTAGCCATGTGGAGCTCCACGCCGAAAGAGCGTCATTGTCCGAATTTATTTGTTCTAGGCATCGTTTGGCCGTAGAGTTAGAGAAACAATAAACGTATTTGAGTTCATATGCTGAAATATAAGATTGAGAACTTTTAACTATCGATGAAATGTCATTTATGTAAAGAAAGAACAACAAAGGACCTAACACGGTACCTTTAAGGACCACTCACAATGGAGAAGCACTTGAGTATGAGGACCCCACTTAAACTTTTTTTCAATCAGATAGGTATGAGCTAATAAAGTCAGTAAGGGGACTACGAAATCCTAAAGCCTCTAGTTTAGCTAGAAGTCGTCTATGAGGCACTTTATTGAATGACTTTCTAAGATCAAAATAGATCACTTCTACAGATAGATGCTCATAGCGAAGAGAAGTTAGTTGATTTAGGAAGGATATGTGGCAGGTTTCACAAGAGCGGTCCGGTAAAAAGCCATGTTGGGACGAGTTGAGAATTTGATTACTTATGCGAAAATCCGTAACTTGTTTGCGTTAAGAAACTCCATGTTTGACACTTCGTTGATGGCTGATGGCTTCAATGCTTTCGTTTCCAGAAGTTTTAGTGAACATTCTGTCACCCCATTTCTGACTCTCTGGGTTTTGGTTGGTGCCATCATTGAAACTATAACGTTTAAACTCTGGGGCGTGACCGTTGCCATTCTGTGTTTTTGTCAATATCCTTTGGTTGCTCAAGCGTACACTTCGTCCTGCAATAATCAGTCATCGTCTGACGAAAAAATAGATTTCCTGCTACATGGAACTACGACCAGTACCTCCAAGACATAGTTACCCAGCAGGCCTTTCAAGTGCTTGGAATAATAAGCTCAGACACCGAAGAACAGATAAAACGCAAGCATAATTTGATGCTGCGTTATATTCGAAATTGCATATCTGATATCGACGGTGCGCGTTTGTTTCTGTAAAGCTGTGGCTTGGGATTCAGAGTCGCGCACGCTAAGCGACTGCGCTCGGTCAGTCGTAATGACTCATATTAGTCACTCTCTTTTCCCTTATGCAAGTCGATTTCATACGGTCTAGGAAGAAAATTAGTTCAGAATTTTTTCGAATATGGCATTGCTCAGTTTCCCCTCACCTCACCTCACTGCAGAGGAAACTGAAAAATTTTAAACTGTCGAGAAGCGACATAGAACCGACTTCTCCTGTTGCCATGTTGAACAACTTGCGTCCAATTTCCTCTACGGCCTCCCCCTAACTCTATACGTAAACCGAATTTGATTGATCGTTTGGAACCTGAAGAGAACAGTTCTTCTCTTATTACCACACCCATACCAAGTTCACCAGTAACTCTTGGTAAACCAACGCATAGTGTTAGCTCAAAGAAAAGTCCGACTAAAGTGTCGACCACTCAAAAATCGAAAAAGGCTAGCCTCTCCACGAAAAATACTCCCTTACGATCCCCTGCTTCTCCACAAAACACTCCATCCAAACTACCCCGAATTTTGAGCTACCGCCCAGACCTTATACTGAAGCTGCAGATCCAAACATGCCAGCAATCTCATCCAAGAATGTCACTTTTGTTCGATTCGCAGCAGTGCATCACCCACCCCACAGCCCATTTTCTCTACGGTCGTTTCCCCAATTGTTTCAAAATTCGAAGGGTCCTGCTGGACTACTAGATTCACCTGACCTTCGTTGTCGCTGCATTAGGAAAACTTTGCAGTATCCTGCCCAGGGGTTTCACGTTCAAGTCCCAATTGCTAGTGATAGTGCTCAGTTCCCCTGTCTGTTATTTCTACCTCCATATTTTACTCCTTTTTACCCACATCAGGCGCGTGCTATCTTACAACCTTCTTTCCAGAACAGGGTGGGAGCATCCTCCACTAAACTTAGTGGCCCGTCAACCACTGGATGACGTAGCCACCCTCCCTCAAAAAAAACCAGCTTATCCACTTAACATGTTCGTTCTTAATGCCAGAGCCTTGCTCAATAAACTGCCATTGCTTCAGACGCTGTTCTTCGTCCACTGTCCAGATATTGTTATGGTAACTGAAACATGGACAACGCATTCCATAGCCGAATCCGAACTCTCTTTCTCTCTTCTTGGTTATAATTATACTTGAAAAGATCATCGTGAAAGCCGCAGTGGAGGAAGCTGTATCTATATTAAGCAAGCGCTGGCATTTCAGGCCTAAGACCATCCGCAATTTACCGCGGTTGAAGAGAGTTGTTGGCTTCGAATAACCTTAAAAAAGAACTCTACTCGTTGGCTGTGTCTATCACCCACACACTGCCTGTGGAGATTACGATCTTTGGATATCACAGGCATTTCATGCCACGACTGACTTAAATTTTAAGTTTTGCTTTATTTCGGGTGATTTCAACCTTCCTGAAATTCGATATTTTCCACCTTCCGGTCCCATAAAGTTCGCGGACTTACTCGAGGCCGTAGATCTTAGCATATGGACTCAGGTTATTGACTTTCCTACTCGAGGATCAAGTATACTTGATATACTCTTCGGCAGAGGTTGTCTGCCTTTGACAGTGTCATCTTTAGGCCCACTAGGGAGCTCAGACCTCGAAATCGTTGTTTATAAACTACAATTTGAAACCAATGAAAGGTTTTCCAAAAAATATTCCTTTTCTCTTCGATTTCCGATCAGCCCTTTCGACATAATTATTCATGCATCTTAATTTCCCCAACTGGTCAGATTTATTTCTATGTCAGGATGTGAACACCTGTACTGGTATGGTGAAAACGTTTTAAATCCACTTATTTCTTGTTTTCTTCCTCGTAAGAAAATAACTAATGTCACGGATGTGGTTTATCTGCTTTTATCTTTTCGACATAGGTTGCTTTAACTCTCTCTTCGATTCCATTTGCAAAGCTAAATTTCCGTTCTGCCCTTGATTCGACGTATTTTTGAGCAGGTTAAGAGGCTCTCTGAAGAAATGCGGCTTGTCGATAAGGTCAAATATGTCGAAAACCGTTCGTTAAATGACACAAAACATTTTTCACGCACAATAAGAACCCAAAGAAAGCATGGCAACCTGTCCTTCGAGACGCCGTTGGCAATCATATAGTTGATGTCAAATTGGCGGTTGCTGGTATTAAAGTTTTCATGTCCAAGACATTTATTGAAAATTCGGCCGCTTCTCTTCCGACCGTCTGGGGTTGGACCAGTGCCGTCCTTGAAATCATATTTATTACCCTCTTGGTCGTAACCGTATCTGTTCGCCTTTTTCGTCAAGCTCATAGTCCTGGATCAGATGGCGTACCGATCAGTATTATAAAGGCGGATGCTAATGATATTTTCCCGTTTCTTCTGTGCAAGGCATTTAATCTACCTCTGGAAAGTGAAACCTTTCCCAGTGTGTGGAAGGAATCGCACATACAACCAATCCCCAAACACGGCCAATCTACGTCAGTCGATGACATTGGGCAAATCAGCACACTGTCCGCAGCTTCGAAAATCTTGGAGACCTTGATCAAAGATAAGATGGTGTATCACTTAACCGAGAATAACCTACCCAGTGCTGCCCAGTATGGGTTCCTCAAAACGAGGTCTTGTGATACCTGTCAGCTTCCTTACTTTGATCGTGTTCTACAATCTAGGGACAATGGTTTTGCACTTTACATAGTCCAATTTGATTTCAATGAGGCCTTTTATTGGGTTGACCATGCCCTTCTTCTCCTGAAACTCACCTCATTCACTATATTTACTAAACTTCTGAACTTCTTCTTACCTGAGCTCTCCTACAAAACATGTTAAGATCTCAACTGTTATCTCCAACCCCATGAGTGGAGTTATTCGGTGAAGTGTGGTTGGCCCACTCTTATTTTATCTTTTTGTCAATGCTGTACCAGGTTTTATTTCAGAATGGTAGGTCCTTTATGTGTGCTGACGATTTAAAAGTTGGCTATCGATACAAGCTGGCATATCGCGACACCATGCTCGAACTATTAGAAAGCGATCTTAAGGCATTTGCCTAGTGGTTCTGCACATGGTGCCTTTCCCTTTCTTGGTAAAAATGCTCCGGGTATAGTTGTTGGTGACGACCATCAGCCTCAACTAAAAAAAGGTGGTCACGACCTTAATGTGCTTGGCCTTTTTAAGGATCCAGGTATATCATATTCTAATGCTCTTAATCTTTCAGAGCATTGAACCCTGATTGTCTCCAAATCAAACAGAACTACCGGGTTTATCCTCTGATATTTTAAAATTATTGGTATTAGACTCCGTCTTTATAAAATGTACGTAAAGCCTGACCTGGGAATACTACTGGTTTCTATTAAGCCTTCGGCGCGAAAGTGAACAAAATAAAAAAGACTCAGTCAAATACTTCTTAACTAAAAGAGTTTTATCATCGGAGCACCGTAATCTAACGTATCAAGAACGCTGCGGGCTTATAAACATTTATCTCTTATGGTTTCACCTATTACAGATGGGACGTTTTTACAGTTTAAGATTTTAAATTGTCGTAAATTTAATCCCCTTACCACTGTGAGGCAGCTTAAACACTTTCCGCGCAGCAGTCATCACAATGTCTTTTTATTTCTTCCATTAGCTCGCACAGTTAAGTATCGTCAGTTCTTTTTGGTAAAAACCATAGCCATATGGAATAAAATACCCCAGAATATACAAATCCTGCGAAGTAATTCTTTTTTTAAGATAAATATTACTAGTTTTCTTGCATTCAGAACAGCTTCCAAGAATAATGGGTGCCGAAACGGTAGAATCTCTTTTCCGGTTCGACGGAGTGCGTGACATCTAAGCCCGATCATATGTCTTACCTTGATGGCTATGGCACCGTCTCTGTAGCCTGCACCCGGTGACTTCTTCGGCAGACAGCGAGCAACCGTCCACGGATGCACTCTTGTCTGGAGCAGAATCCCGGTTCCTAAAAAAGACAGAGGGACTGCAGACAAACTGCACTTGTGTTAGCCCTTCCCCGATCTGAACTGCTATCATCCCACAGGCAGCAGTTTTTCTCTTGAATAACATAAGTATACGAAAAACACTGATAATAATATATTTTTTTCAGGAGATATTACTGCCAGCCTGATCCATACTACACATTTTGTCTGCTTATAACTTTAAACTGGCATTAAGTACAACTATAATTATTATAGTCATGGACAGTTTGGCGTACCGGTCAGCGTTCTAAAGGCTGATGTTCATGATATATTTCGTCCCTTCTATGTAAGATATTTGATCTTTCTCTTGAAAGTAAAACCTTTATTATTTTATCGAAGGACTCGCACATTCTGCCTATACCCAAACACGGCTGATCTACGTCATTTAACGACTTTAGGCCAACAAATACACTTATTACATCCTCGAAGATCTTAGAGACCTTGATCAAAGACAAGATGATGCGTTACCTTACAAAGAACAACCTTATCCCTGCGGCTCAACATAGGTTCTTCGAAAAAAGATGTTGTGACACATGCCAGCTCTTTTTATTTTATCATGTGCTACAATAAAGAGACAGCGGTTTTGCAATTTACACCGTTTATTTTGATTTCACGAAGGTTTTTGATCGCGTTGACCATGATTTTCTCCTGCTTAAACTTGCCTCCTTCGGCATATGTAACAAGCTTTTTGATTTAATATAAATAAATAAACAATTTTTATATTTAAAGCCCAGAGAGCCCCGTCATTTCAAACTTAGTATCGTGGTATAAATAAATATAAAGTGGATAATTGCTGCACTATGTGAGCAGCCATATTAACAGCAGAAATGAATAATATGGAAGGCATATCCGATTCATAACGATTTGCTATTTTTAAAACAAAAGTCAACAATCTTTGACATATACGGTGAGCTAGAAAAGAAGCAGTAAAGAAATCCTAAGGTTAAATCGGAGGCAGACTTCGGCAAGTCGCTAATTTAAAAAAGGAGAAAAAACTGCATCAGTAAAAAATTAATAGCTAGATGTAATGGGATAGTATTTTGATGTTGCTGACAACATATGAGGGTTCGGAACGCTCCTTGTCATGTGAGAGATAATATAGCAGTCAGAGCTACTGTTTGTAACCACCAGTGTAGTTGAGAGAGGAGGAACTCATCGTGAACACCAGGGTCAAAGCGAAAAGGGGACAGTAGAGGTCATGAGATCCTCCTATTTGGATGCTCGCAGATAACGAGTTAAAATGTCTAATGTTATCTCCAACTGAACTGAACGGGTGCTGCGTGGTTTAAATTTTGAGCAGCAAGAAGACCGATTTTAATCGAGTCATTGTACTGAAAAAAACAGTCCACAGACATTAATTGGTTCAAATTATTGAATTAATTCATTAAATCTTACATCCAGTTGCCTTCGAAACCCTCACTGTTTGACCAGGAGAGTTCTCCTAATCGAGCACTCTGCCGGAAATCTTGGCATGACCTACACAACCTACCAGTCCAGTCCATTTTCTAACGGCTCTTAAGGGTTTCTGAGGACTTTTGTTTGACCAGGATAGTTTTCCAAATAGAACAATCTGCCGGAAATCTTGGCATGGCCTACACAACCTACCAGTCCAATCCAGTCTCTAGCTGCTCGTCAGGGTTTCTGAAGAGTATCTACAAAACAGGCTGAGTCGTTCATTATCCATATTCTGTCTAACTGATTGTGAAATGTATATCGAGTAACTCGTTATAACAAATACTTCCAAAAACTTCCACTAGCAGACGTAGTTAAGAACGTTTCGAGGGCTTTCATTAATTTGCAAAAAAGGCGGAGTAGATAATTTATACACTGCTTGTGTAAAAACGTTGGTAGTGTTACCTAAACATAAACATAGCCACTCATTAGTTCGTAAGTCACCACACAAGAATTCAAAAACTCAAGCCGCAAGCCGGGATTGAGCCCGCGACCAACAACGCCATGGCACCGCTCCTTCACCACTTGACCACCTCATCACGGTGGCGGGCACTCTCTCAAATTATTATTCACGCTATTGATGGCATTGCCATTTGTGGTGGCTTTTAGAAACTGTCCATGAAGCTAAACCAGCTCGAGGATGAGATAAGAAAAATAAAATCTGCATTAAAAGGCACCTATAATGCAGTAGATGTCACTCAGGAGTCCACTGAGCGACTAACCAGAAGCAAGACCATTAATTCTCGATCAAAGGTTATCCCAACAACCCCTTTGGCAGCTGTTGTGGCTACCAACTAACAATTAGCAATGGCGCAGGACAAAAACAGTCCGCTAAAACAAAAAGCCTTCCAAAATCCAAATCTAACACTAAGAAGGAAAAAGTTATTGGACAACCGACTTCGAGAGATGCCTCAACAACCTCGATCAAGGGGCTTTGACCATTGCCTTGCCCACCACAGGAAATACTGAGATTCACACACCAAGCACAGGCAGTGGTATTGATTCACCAACCGGAACTAACACCCGTAATTCAAAAATCGTCGAAGCCGTGGACTTCGTCGAAACCAAAAAATCGGATCAAAGCTAACATATAGCCACCCAGCATCCGCTCCATCATCACCAGTGCGCAACGTGAAACCTTCCCATCAGATAAAGGAAGACAGCGTCGTCGGCATAAAAAATGCCACTGACAGAAAAAAGGTTTTATAATACAGGGAATACCTGAATCAACAGCCACAACTCCAGTAAACCGATATTCCGAAGACATGAACAACTTTCATGAACTTTTGAACAATATGCTGGAACCCAAAACGTCGATTGAACTGGAAAAAGCCTTCCACCTTAGAAAACGGACCAAAAGCCAATCTAAATCAACACGTCCTAGGCCTCTAAAAGTTACCTTGACCAGTAGCCAAGAAGCCAGTCTCATTATGTCTAGGTGATTTAAGTTAAAAACTCAAACCCTGAAGTTTATTCAACAGGACTTCTCACCTGTGGAGCGGAAAAAATTCCATCAACTTGTCATCAAACTAAGACAGTAGCTTAGCGAAGGAAAAAAATTTGGTTATTTACAACAACCAAGTGATCCGTCGTCCATTGTTCTTCCCCTGGGGAGGCCCGTTCCGGATTACTTCGCAGTCGGCCCAGTAAACGGTGACTCGCGCCCGACTGTAAGCACTTCCCGGGCAAACTGAAAACTAACATTCATGTACATCAATGCACACCTCGAAGCTCGATGAGGTTAAGATTCATGTCTGCGATCTATATCCTGATATAATTTCTCTAACAGAAACTTGTTTGTCCCAACATGTGGACGACCGGGAGGTAACTATGGCTGTCTACCAACATTTTAGAAAAAACAGTAAAGAGCATCAAGGAGATGGCGTACTCGCATATGTGTAAAGTGAACTTACAGTTTTAGACAAAACTTCTTAAACTGGCGTCTACTTCGAGGCGATATGGCTTTTCCATAAAAAGTGCCAGGTACATCAAGTCTAGATGTCCTGACAGTCTACCAGTCCACCAAGAAGAGACCCTCGTAGCCGATGCCTCCCTGCTAGCGAAGCTTGAAAGATTTCTACATGGTTGCATATCCTGACCATGGGTGACCTCAATGCGCCTCACATCGACTGGAGCTCGGCCTGAGCACGTAGTTCTGATATAGCCTTTGAAGGTTGCATTCTGAGCACAACGCTAAAGCTACTTCTCACACAGCATGTCACTTTTCCAACAAGGGTGTGCGAAGTACAACAGATCACTTGCCTGGACCTAGTTCTCACGAAGTCGCAGGACAGCATCGACGAAGTGTCATGTCTACCGCCGCTAGGTAAAAGTGACCACGTGGTATGGCGATGGGAGTACTCACTATTTTCTATACCAGAAAGACAAAGCGATTTCGGTGGAATGAGGGCCGAACTCACGCGCACTCAGTGGGAACCTTTATTCTTTGAAAAATAACTGAGAACTGGGAAACGCTCACGGAAACATGCATGCACAGGCTCGTGGAAATCGCTCGTCCGATTTTTAGAAAAAGGTTAACCAACAGACTGCGATGGCTTACGCAGGCCTTAAAAATCAAAGTTAACAAAAAACTGAAATTGTGGAAAAAATCGCTTTCAGACGGAACTCCTGCATCTCTAAATGCGTACAAAATACAGAGAAATCGGGTAAAGGGCCTTATTTTTTGAACAAGACAGGATTTCGAAGTTCACCTGCTGAACCAGGCCACCGTGAACCCGAAACTTTTTTACGATTACCCGAGGCAGAATGCACGGGAAAAGGATCCGATACGCCTGCTGAGGACCACCGAGGGTATAAAACCTACTGAAGACGGTGCGAAGGCTGATTATCTTTCGGATTTTTTTTCTTGCTACAAAGGAAACGAGATACGATTACCCTACCGATGGCTTCGAAATGGAAACAAAAACCGAGACTGTTCATTTCACCAAGATTATTGTCCTCAAGGAACTTTTGGGGTTAAAGGAATCTAAGTCACCGGGTACCAATGAAGTGCCTGCCAAGCTGTTGAAATAGCCCACGAGAAAACTGGCAAAACCACTCTCTGCGCTTTTCCAAACATCCTTCCAGACCGGAAGTCTACCAGTTGACTGGAAATCCGCATGGATTAGGCCGCTCTATACGGGTGGGAGCCGGGTCTCTGCAAACAACTATTGACCGGTCAGCCTAACTTCAGTTTTCTGCAAAATCATGGAAAAAAATAATTAAGCAACAACTACTGCAGTTCCTAGAACACAACAATCTGCTTTCCAGGGTCCAGCACGGTTTCCGTAGAGGTAAGTCCTGCGTCAAAAATTTGCTCTTCTGTTTAGAATGTTGGACTTAGGCAGTTGATAGATTAAATACGGTTCACGCAGTCTATATCGATTTCAAAAAGTCTTTTGATAGCGCGCCGCACCACTGCCTTCTTTATAAACTCAACCGCACAGGAGTTAGAGGTAGACATCTGACATAGATAGAAAACTTCATAACTGGCCACTCACAAACTGTCCATAGCAGCGACAAACAGTCGACCAAGGTTGAGGTTGAGAGTGATGCTCCCCAAGGCACGGTTCTCAGCCCTCTTTTGTTCATTGTCTACATCAACGATTGTGCCAACGAAATGGACTGCTATATTGCCATGTTCGCAGATGATCTCTCACTTTGGGGCATCATTCAAACTGTGGCTGACGAAGAAAAGTTGCAGGCAAACTTAAATCGACTCCAGAAATGGTCAAATGACTGGCTCTTGCCGTTTAAATGAGAGCAAGTGCAACATCATACGAGTCGAGAAAAGCAATCCTTCGAACCGTAAGGTTAACCGTCTGAATGGCATTCCATTGAAAGAAGTAAGTTGAAAAGCACGTCGAATTTGAAGCACCTAAGACGAAGAATTCGAAGTCGAAAAGGGCCAAGAAGCTTTCACAAAAAGTGGTTCGAACTCCGGAAAAAGCTCGTTCTTACCAATAGATGCTCAAGTGCAATCCTCTGTTGGTAATACAAGAGCAAGTGGAGGACAAATTGGCAAAGTTTCCAAAAGGGGTTTGCCATTAACTTTAGGAATAGTTGCTCGTACTGACGAAAATAACATCGTCAACCAGAGTAGCATTCTTCCTAATACTGATGCTCTATCAACAAATCTGAACTCAAAGTCACCAAACATACATTTCGACCGAAAACGAAATCTCGTTATTAAAGGGGTTCCCGAGTCCAATTCTCTGATTGCAAAGGAAAGGGTAGAACATGACCTCAATATTTTCCGAGAATACTCATATTCGATTCTTCGAGATTGGCGATTGCGTAACAGTGCACAAATCATTCTGTTTAGGAAAAGCGGATGTTTCACATGAACTATCATCACCAAGGCCTCTTAAAATCATTCATGAAAATGATGTTCAGGCTTCACGCCTCCTAGAACGGAGAAACGGCTCTCCGTAGCTCACACAGGGATGTGTTTTTTCAGCCGGATTACGAACCCAAGGAAAGGTAAAAATGAGGATACTGAGAGCAGAACTGAAGAAGAGGACCAAGCAGATGGGAAAATGGCTCCAAATAAAGGACGGGGAAATAAAAGTGATAAAGAGGTCTTTCTTATGGCAGACCCCGTACATAATCAAGATGGATTCTCGCCGAGACGGAGGACACTAAATACGATGAACCCAACTGTACCGAGCTTGAATAATACAAAGAAGGCGCTCCAGAACTCGGATGACGACCACTCATCAGAACACAGCGTCGGCAAGATGGACACCAGTTCATCTCGGAAAACAATGACAGACTCTAGTATTCAATCGCGCGAAATGCGCAGAAGTCTTTATGGAGGAGTTACCCAGTCTAAATTGAGATGTTTGTATACCAATGCTCAGAGTCTCCTATCGAAAGAAGATGAACTCAAAGCATTAGTATCAGACCGAACCCCCGATATCGTTGCCATTACGGAAACGTGGCTCATAGCCGAAATCGCGGATAGCGAGGTTTTGATTGATGGATACCAACTTTTTCGAAAAGACCGAGAAAATAGAAAAGGGAGGAGGAGTGGCCATATATGTTAGGACAGGAATCTCGGCAGTCGAACGAGCACACTCCATCTTCCCTGAATATGAATTTCTCTGGATAAAGATTAAAAAGGAGTGTTCACAGAACCTACAATTCTTGACGATCTACAGACCACCGAACATTCCAAGTGCAGCTGATGAGTCCCTCCTCCATTTGCTCAAGGAAGTAGCAAGTCACCGGGAGGTGCTTATTGCTGGAGCTTTCAATGCACCTATAGTAGACTGGGTTAATCTGACAGTTGATGGTGCACCAACTTCCTTCGGCCACAAGCTAATGGATCTCACTCTCGACCAACCTCTGGTACAGAAGGTTAACATTCCAACGAGATTTAGAGAGAACCAGAGAGCAAATTGCCTGGACCTTGTATTTACGAAGGACTTCTCTAGCATTGATGAAGTGTATTCTATTGCACCCCTCGGTAAGAGTGACCATAGTACGCTGATGTGGGATTACTCACTTTATTCTCAGCGCCAGAATGGAACGGAATGCAAGCGAAAATATATGGAAGGCTGATTTTAACGCGATGAGGAAAGAACTGATGTCTATGAGATGGGATTGTTTGCTTAAAGGGAATCCAGAGGATGACTGGCGATCATTTAAGACAGTCTCACTCGATCTGATTGAACGCTTTTGTCCAGTGAAGTTGCAAAAAAAGAATAGTCGCCCCGCCTGGTTAACAAGAGAACTTAACAGGCAGCTAAAGAAGAAGAATAACAAATGGAAGGTTTTCAGGCAAACAGGGTCAGCAGAGCATCTCAAAGAATTTCGTCATCAAAGAAACAATGTAAAAAGAATGATCCGTCAGGCAAGGAAGAACTATGAATCAAGAATTATTCAACAGGCTGAATATAAACCAAAAATTTTATTCCATTATATTAATAGCCTACTAAAAAACAAGGACCCAGTAGCAGTACTCATGGATGGGAATGGTGTTGAAGTCGTTGAAAATTGCGACAAAGCCGAATACTTAGGTCGGTTTTTTGCCTCGGTTTTCACTAGAGAACTGGAACTTCAGCTTGACCACGTCAACAGTGCTGTTATAGACGCCGGTCCAGTGCTTGAATATATAATCTTCCAGGAACCTCTCGTGGAACTAGAACTGCGAAATCTGAAAGAAGCGAAGTCATCGGGTCCGGACGATATACCGGCCAAGTTCTTGAAAGAACAGGCCAGCGAACTGTCCATAGCGCATATATTTAATTCGTCATTTGAATCAGGAAAACTGCCATCCGAATGGAAGGCAGCAAATATATACCCCATATACAAGAGTGGTGCTCGATCTTATGTCAAAAATTATCGGCCTGTCAGCCTAACCTCCATTTGCTGTAAAATAATGGAATCAATAATCAAGAAGGCAACCATGAAGTTTCTTGAGGTAAACCAATTACTCTCAGATCTCCAGCATGGCTTCAGACAGAATCGCTCCTGTCTTTCTAGTTTATTACTCTCCACAGAGCAGTGGACTCGTGCACTGGACAAAAATGGTAGGGTTGACGTCATATACACTGATTTCAAGAAGGCGTTTGACAGTGTCCCACACAAACGTCTCATCTACAAATTATCTGAAATCGGCATAAGAGGAATGCTGCTGACATGGATCGCAGACTTTCTTACAGATAGATTGCAAACTGTATGCGTCGATACCTCGAAGTCAACACCTACTCCGGTTCTAAGTGGTGTCCCCCAAGGCTCGGTATTAGGGCCGTTACTCTTCTAAGTGTACATCAACGACTGTGTCAACGACCTGGATTGCAGCGTCATCATGTTTGCAGATGATGTTAAATTGTGGAGGGTCATCAGATCTGATTTCGATAGGCACGCACTTCAAGAGGATCTCAACCGTCTTAGCAGCTGGTCTGCTCGTTGGCTCTTACATTTTAACGTTGGGAAGTGTGTGGTCCTAAGACTGCGTACCAGAAGGACCAGTGAGGAGGATGATTCCTACCAATACATTCTCAATGGGCAGCCCCTTTCAATTGTTGAGGAACAGAAGGACCTCGGTGTTCTAATAAACTTCTCATTTGAACCATCTTCACAGTGTTAAAAGGCAGCTAAACGCGCTACGCAGGTCTTATATGCGCTCAGACGTGGATTTGTGCAGATTGATAAGGAACTCTTCCGAAAAACATACGGGGTATTTGTTCAATCTCACTTGGAATATGCCATCCAGGCCTGGCGTCCGTGGTTTCAGAAGGATTATCTACAGCTGGAACGAGTGCAGGCGAGGGCTACGAAGATGGTCAAGAATCTAAGTCATCTGCCTTACGAAGCCAGACTGGTTGAACTTGATTTGTTCCCTCTTAATTACAGGCAACTACGCGGTGACCTCATCCAAACCTACCGGATTGTCAGAGGCATCGATTGTGCCCTAGAATTTGCTGACTTCTTCGAATTGGCTGGGACGGAAATTCTGCTGGGTCATCCCTTTAAACTGCAGAGGAAGTTTGTCCATACGGAAGTCCGTCGGAACGCCTTTTCACAGAAGGTCGTTGGAGCATGGAACGGACTCCCTGACGACGTGGTCCTTTCAGAAACTGTTGACACATTTAAATTCAAACTAGATACTCATTTTCTGAGAAACTATTGTCAATATAATGAAGATTGTGTAAAAAGTGGCAGGTTGCGCCTGGCCCACACATATCGATGACCCTACATTTTCATTTGTCAGATATATCACTGTAAACGTTTGTAATATTGACATTTTTGCATGTAAATAGGGAGCTCAAGGGCGAAAGCCTACTTCCCTCAAAAAAGTGACTTAAAGTGACTTAAAGTAGATGCCTAAAACGACCTGGAAGTCTGGCTCACGCCCTCGCTTAAACACTCCCTACATTACGCAAAATTAGCGACGTCAGCCATGTCGATTCTTTACCTCGTTAAACGAGATTTTGCAGCCGTGATTACTGACTGCTTTGCTCAAGTCTTTGGAACATTCGGGTGGCCGAAGTTGGACTCCGCTATCCAAGCTTAGAGACACTGGGCGGCGAATGACATCAACATCCTCGAAAAGGTCTAAAGGCGAGCAACCAAATTTGTCCTTGGACATGGCTCAGAGCCTTATGAAACACGGCTTTCGAATCTCAATCTCATTCCCTCGCGCTATAGACAGCTTCAGGAAGCCTGATACTAGCATTCCGCATACTATGCATCCAGGACTGCTGTTTTGTCCCAGGTGATTTCTTCGAGTTAGCAACAACAACGAACTTGAGAGGTCATCCTCTCAAATTACGTTAGACTGGGGCAAGGCTAGACACTCGGAAGTACTTTTTCTCCAAAAGAGTAGTTAAAGCTTGGAATAATCTTACTCTGGATGTTGTTATGTCGGACTCCTTGGAGGTTTTAAAGCAAAAGCTAGATCGATATAATGGTACGAGCTCCAACACGAACTGAAAGCTGCAAGAGTGACGTCAGAAAATAAGGTATTTAGGATACTACGTTTGAGGGCTTGCACTCTCCCATAATTCCCACGCTGAGGTCCCCGAGGTTATCGCTGCTTAATTATTTGCACACCTTGGTGACACCGGGAGTGTTCGCATCAGCGGGGCCTGGCGGCCATCTTCCATGTGGTGTATGAACGTTCTCCCTTGGTTTTAACTGCAACGGACCGAGGATGATTTGAACGGATATCTCCGCCTTTGAAATTACTCAACGGACTCTGCAATCAGCAAAGGAGCATCTGGCTGCACCTTCCGCACTGCGGTGCTGATTCATATGACCTCCGCGATTCCCCCGTGAAAATAACCTCCCCAAGGGCGATAGATTTTTTCTCCTTAAATATCACCGAGAGTTTTTGTTCACTGTCTGCTCTTTTTCAACTATGTTCCACCCAGGTGTCTCATATCAATTTGCCTCGCCAACATATCGAGATACTATTTTTGATACCACAACTTGCATGTACAAATAGGGAATTCAACGGTGACTCACCTACATATCCCTCAAATATACTGATCCTGACCCCATGCATGTGATGAGTGGAGTTTTTCAGGTAAGCGTGCTTGGCCCACTCTTATTTTGCCTTTTGTCAACGATGTTCCTGATTGTTTTCAGTATGCTAGGCCGTTTATGTACGTTGACGATTAAAACGTTGCCTACCGATATAAAAATCTAGATTGCACCACATAAAAATTGATTTTTAGGCCTTTGCTCAGTGTTGTTGCACATTGCGCCTTTCCATTTCTTGGCACAAATGCTCCGTTATGGTTATCGGCGTCGATCCTCAGCTCCAGATAAGCAAAGACGGTCACGATCTTAATGTACACGGACTTATAAAGTATCTGGGCATATCATATTCTAGTGGTCTTAATCTGTCAGAGCACTGCGCCCGGATTGTCTCAAAAGCACGCCGAACTAATAAATAAATAAATTATAGATTTAAAGCCCAGATGACACCTTCATGAAAAAATTAGTACTGTAGTAGAAAATAAATACAAGGTCGATAATTGTTGCCCTGCGTGAACAAATATATGAAACAACAGAAATGAGTAATATGGTCGACATATCCAATTCACAACGATTTGTCATTTTTTTAAAAATATTCAACAATCTTTGGAATAAATGGTGAACTAGGAAATAAGCAGTGAAAAAAACTTCTACGGGTAGAATCAGGGGCAGAACTCAGCGAGCCTCCAAGTTTCTTTCGAGTGGAAAAAATTATTCCATATCGTAGTATATTGTTAATTTTGTTTTAGTTTTTCCGGTGTTCTAAGGAGATTGATGGCGTCCAAGAGGTGCCGTATCAATAAACTTATTATTATATTTGGAGGCGAAAAACGAGAACCGTTAGTCGAGGAGCTACGTGGTGGTGAAATTAAACATAAAGTAATTACGAGTGGCATACGTTCAATCTACCGGAGAGAGAGCGTTATTTCGTGGGAGATTTGGGATAGAATTAACGCGAACCAGGAAGCACAGACCCGTTTCGAGTCTTTTTACTAACAGGAATTTAATGTTCGATATCTGAACTCTATATGTGTAAGAAATACTGTATACAGTAAGATAAAATAGTCTTCGAGTACAAACTCTTTGAACTTTTTCAAACTTACTGCGTTCAGATGCGTTCATCAGACCAGAGAGTGGACAGCAGTATTCTTACATGTAAAGAAAAATCATGCAGTACAGTCTAAACGTTATTTCCCGTAGGAAGAAATTGTGTGATATTAAACCACATATAAGTGCAGCCTTTGCAGAAATTCGATCTGCATGAGGCGATAATGCTAACTTATTCGTGTAGTTTAGACAAGTTTCTTATGCTTGATCGCTCTAAAAGTGAACTTTTTTGAAATACTGGGGGTCCTGGAAGCTTTCCAGGGTGAAAATACATGAAACTACACTTGGATGAAGAACATGTAATCTGCCAATTAGAGCTCCAATGTGAGATCATACGTAGGTCAGTGTTCAATTTATCAACATGTTTATTGGCCGTATCCTTAGAAAATGAATAAATGCACTTCAGATCATCTGAGTAAACGAAGTTTTGTGAATTTTTGATTACTGTGGAAATTTCCTTTAGGAACAGGGTGAAAAGGGGAGACCTAAAACAGTGCCTTAAAAAACGTCACCCATGATCGCCTGAGGAGTCGAGTAGCTATTGCCTACTGAGACCTTCTGGCTGTGGTTAGACAGGTATGAATCGATTAACTCAATGGGAGGAAGACGGAGGCTGAGGGCTTCCAGTTTCCCCAGAAGACGTCTGTGTGGTACCTTGTCAAAGACTTTGCTCAGGTCAAAGTATGTCACAACCACTGATTGCTGCTCATTACGAAGGGAAGTGATGATGTTAAGCAAAGCTAAGTGACAGACATCACATGAGCCTCCAGGTGGAAATCCATATTGCGAGTCGCTTGGAAGCTTGTATTCTAGGCAAAATGCGAGAATTTGATTAAAATAATTTTTAAGTAGTTTTACTAGATCCGGGGTTTTGTTTACGCCACCATAATTATTTACCTCCGAACGCGATTCCAACTTGGTAAAGAATAATACATATCTGCCCTGAGTCAGGAAAGTATCTGATAAAAATATAAACTAAGAATATATGGCTTAGCAAACGCGAAAAAACTGGTAGTCTCTTGATAATTTAGTTTGAAATACAGTATGTCCGTTAGGAGTGCGATAATGTTAGACGAATTATGTGCTTAAGAATTAATTCGAAGGAGAAATGAAGGGTTCTGGTAACATTGAACTAATATGGATTAACCAACGAAACCGGTTTAGATTCCATCGTAAGCTGTTTTTCAAAGACAGCACTAAACAGCTCAACCTTGTCAGAGTTTTTGAGCCTAACGTTTTAGACGAGGACCGACGATGGAAAAGCTAAGCAACAGATTTTGCATAGTAAAGCTCACTGAGTGCTTTCTTTGGGTCCCTCTTTGGGCTGATGAACGATTCTGACCGCAGTAATAAAAAAATAAATAAATTGTACCTTAAAGGCCCAGAGGGTCCCATCATTTCAAACTTAGTATCGCGGTTTAAATAAATATAAAGTGGATAATTGCTGCACTTTGTGAGCAGCCATAGTAACAGCAGAAATGAACAATATGGTAGGCATATCCGATTCAGAACGATTTGCCATTTTAAAAACAATAGTCAAAAATCTTTGACATATACGGTGAACTAGAAAAAAAGCAGTCAAAAAAACTCCTACGTTTAAATCGGAGGCGGATGTTGGGGAGCCGCAAATTTTAAAAAAATTAGAAGAAAAAAACTGCTTCACTAAAAAAATAATAGCTAGATGCAATGGGATAATATTGTGATGTTGCTGATAACGTATGAGGGTTTGGAACGCTCCTTGTCGTGTGAGAGATAATATATCAGTTAGAGCTACTGTTTGAAATCACCCATTGAGGTGAGAGAGGATGAACTCATCTTGAAAACCAGGGTCAAATCGAAGAGGGGACAGTAGAGGTCATGAGATCATCATCGAGATGTGACCTTGTTGGCTGCATAGTCCACCAATCAAAGAAGCAAAACCATCAGAGCCTGCCTTGATCATCAACTGAACCTGGAGACCATCGTCGGGGTCGCAAAATCGGAGGAAAGTATCAAGGTTGTCAAGAGTTGGCAATGCTATTTTAAAAGGGGTGACGAAAATGTGAATGCAAAGATTGACTCTGCAGAGGATGATGGAAATAAAATTAGAGACCAATATAATATCAAGGGAGCTGCCTCAAATACCAGGAGGACGCTTTTCGAAATCCAAAATATGTGAGTTTGGGAAGGAAACAGACAATAAGGTCTTTTATATCTTCCGAAGTTAAATGTTTGCGTAATTTTGTTTTGAAAAAAGCTAATGTAGACGAAAACCTAATTTTCAGTGGAAGATTATTCCAGATGAAAGCATATTTGGAGGCAAAAAACTGAGAACGATAAGTTGTGGCGCTAAGAGGTGGTGAAATGATCATAGAGGAATTACGAGTAGCCTAGGGTCGATCTACCGGAGCGAGAGCGTTAATTCGTGGGAGATTTGGGCTAGAGTAAACGCGAAACAGGAAGCAGAGACCGGCTTCAAGTCTTTTAATCCAAAGAAATGTAATGCTTGCTAACTTTCATCTATCTGTATAAGAGATACTGGATCCAGCAACGGTTACCCTAGAGATTTTGTACGTAGATGCATGAGACATCAAGAATTCAAAGAAAAAAATAAGGAACTAGATTGTTCCGATCATGCGCATACAATAAAAAACTGGCGAACACTTCCATACATTAAGAACGTGTCTGAACTCGTTGAAAGACACCTGCGGAAGCACCAAATTTACGTGGCGCACAAACCCACGACTTCAATTCGAAACAAGCTTTTACACCCTAAGGAAGGGTTGGCTATTTAGATAAAAAAGAAGCCGTTTACGAAATCCCATGTGACATTTGTAATGTTGTGTATTGCGGCCAAACAGGAAAATCAGTCTCTACACGCCTACACGAACATCAGTTGGCTGCCAAGAGACGAGACCACCTGTCTCAAGTTGCCGTTCATACACTAGAAACTGGGCACAAATTTGCATGGGATAAAACGCGTTTTGTTGGCTTCTGCCCATTGAAGAGAGGCCGGGAATTCTTAGAGGACATTCATTTTGATGACTCGTGCATTAATCAGCACATCGAATTGGATGCCGTGTATAATAATCTCAAAGACAAGTGGAAAAGGCGGTAGCCAATCATATTGAGATGTTCATCAACAATGACAGCTATTGGCAGGACTGATTCAGCAATATCGATTTTCCGACATGTTTTAAATTTAAACTGTTTTTTGAACATTAACCCCAAGTCTGAAGACGACCTAGGGAACCAGTGTCGAAAATTTACATAAATAAGTTACTCATTGTTTCCCAAAGAACTTCTTTACTTCGAATTATACTTCTTGGGATTCCCTTATTCCAATTTATTCGTATATATATATATATATATATATATATATATATATAACGTACTGAACATCCCCGAAAATAGTTCATGAGGAAAGACTATGAATGCCCACCTGCTCCAGTGCATGATGCTCGTCACCTTTTGGACGGCTTGCTTAGAGGGTTCGGAGGGCATGAGGTTGGAAGCTATCCAGATACCTAACTCTTTGTGCGTATCTACTTCTTTTATTGGGATTCCATTCAGGTAGTACTGGTGTTTGGAGAAACGTTATTTCCCATATTCCAGGCGTAAGACTACATATTTTGGTATATTAAAAATTAGAAGCCACTTGCTGGTCCAGACAGCCAATTTTTCAAGGTTTCCTTGTAGTTACTGCGCGTCGTCAACAGAGTTAATGGATTTCCAGATTTTGATATCATCTGCAAACATGATGGCATCACTGTCAAGATTTTCAGTGCAGTCGTATAAAAAAATGAAGAACAGAAGAGGACCTAAGACTGATGCCTGAAAACACAACTTTCTACTGTTACCTACTCAGATTCAGTGGTGCCAACAAGTACATTTTGAATTTTGCATGAAAGGAAACTTTTGATCCATTTTAAAAACGTTACCCTGGATACCACATTGCCAAATTTTATGCAACAGTCGCCGATGAAGTCGAAGAAAAGGAATCAACTGGACGGCCTTGGTCTATGGCTTTTTTCCATTTTTCCTGCGAGTAAAGACCACTCGTAAAACATGAGTGACCAGAAAGAAAGCCATGCTAGGCAGCACATAATACGTTCTTCTGCTCTGGATACTTAAATGTATGTCTCTTGATAAGATTTTTCATGACCTTGCACAAAAAACAGGTTAAACTGATGGGACGGTAATTTTCCGACTCCAGCTTGGGCCCTCCTTTGTGGATTAGAAAGATAAGGGCAGTTTTCCATTCCGACAGTAGTTAACCCTCTTCTATGAAATTTTGGAATATAATGGAAACCGGTTCACACAGTACATCGGCCAATTACCAATGGGCATGCAGATGAATTCTACCTGGACCCGGTGACTTGGCAGGCTTCAAGCGGAGTAATTATAATAATAATATTTGCTGTATTTATTGCTTGTTTACAGGCATTGTCAGATTAAATATTCAGTGGGGATCAGGCAGGCAGTGAAAAAACTCATGAATATATATCATTATAAGTGTTTTTCCCATCTTTATGTTATTCAGGAGAAAAACTGCTGCCTGTAAGGATGATAGCAGTTCAGATCAGGGAAGGGCTAACACAAGTGCAGTCTGTTTGCAGTCTCTCTGTCTTTGTTAGGAACCGGGATTCTGCCCCAGGCAAGGTGCATCCGTGGACGGTTGCTCACTGTCTGCCGAAGAAGTCAACGGGTGCAGACTGCAGAGATGGTGCCGTATCCCTCTAGGTTATACCTGGGATCGGTTCAGATTCCGCGCACTCCGTTGAACAGGAAAACCGATTCTACCGTGTTGGCACCCAGAATTCTTGGAAACTGTTCTGAATGCAAATAAACTAGTTAAAGTTATCTTTAACAAAGAATAACCTCGCCGGATTTTTATATTATGGGGTAGTTTATTCCACATGGCTATGGCGTTTACCGAAAAGAATCGACGGTACTTAACTGTGCGAGCTAATTGAAGAAATAAAAAGACACTATGAGGACTGCTGCAACGAGGGTGGTCAAGCTGCCTCACAGTGGTAAGGGGATTAAATGTACGACTATTTAAAAGCTTAAACAGTAAAAAGAGTCCCTACTGCACTCGGCAAAACCATAAAGGATCAATTTTTACAAGCCCGCAGCGTTCTTGATACGACAGATTACAGTGCTCCACCGATAAAATTCTTTTCGTGAAGAAGTGCTGGACCGATTCTATTTTCTTCCGTTCGCTAGCGCGCAGAAAGCTAAATAGAAACGAGCAGTATTCCAGGCCAGGTCTTACGTACATTTTATAAAGGCGGAGTCTAATATCAATAGTTTTAAAATTTCGAAGGATAAAACCGGCAGTTTTATTTATTTATTTATTTATTGCCAGTTTACAGGCAAGGTCAAAAGGGATATATACAGTAGGGGGTCCAGCTGCCAGTGAAAAAAACTCCTGATCGTTCTTTAAGGTATTTTCAGGAGAAAAAACTGCAGCTTGTTGAACAGATTAAAGTTTAGGACAGGGAGGTGTTGACACAGGTGCACAGTGTAGTACTTCTCCTTTCGGTGTGCTTTGGAGACAATCAGGGCGCAATGCTCTGAAATATTGAGACCATTGGAATATGATTTTCCCAGACCCTTAACAACGCCAGGTACATTCAACCCTTACCAATGTCGGCAAGAAGTAAGGATTGTTTTCTGTTTTCCGAATGTTGTAGATGCCCTGAGTAGGAAAGCGTTGGAGGATTTGCTTCATGATAGCATATCGACTGAATATATACTTGTATACTGGCACTTACGGTGTAGACTGCTCTGGAAATTCCGGATTATCCGGGGCCAAGATTCCTCCCTGAGATCAGAGGATTTCTTCGAGTTTGCCTGCACAACTCATCTGCGTGGTCATCCTTACAAGGTCAATAGTGAACGCACGCGATTGAACCTCAGAAAAATGGTTTTCAGCCAACGAGTGGTACGAGCTTGGAACTCGTTACCAAGTGAGACGGTTAACTTTGACAGCATTTCTGATTTTAAAAGAAGGCTTGATGACATAAAATTTGACAAAATACGACTCTCACAACATGGTTACTTAAAAAACAACCTTTTAAAATCTTTCGGTTTCTACTTTTCTTCCACAATGTTTCGCCTCTAGCTGTGAACACGCATTATAAGTTGTCTTATGCTTTGACTCAAACGTTTTTAAATGTACACCATTTTTTATATTGACTGTACACATGCAATGATAGTTATACATTAATAGGGTCATCAAGGGCAATTTACAATTTAGAATTAAGAATTTATATTTGTTTAGCACCGGCAAGGCACTGTCTAAGCAAACATTTGTAACGAAATAAAGTTATGACAATGTTTGCAGATAAAATGTACAAATACATAACTTGTCCTGCTATGTCAACCGTTCGCGATGTTTTAAAATTAATGGTGAACTAGAAAAAATGGCAGTGCAAAAAAACTCCTACCATAAAAATGGAGGCAGAGTTCAGTAGGTCTACATTTTTTAATAGAAGGTAGGAGAAAAACACCGCTTAGGAAAAATGGTCACGTGGTAGAGTAGGGTTATACTGTAGTAGCATTTCAGAATGAGATAATTAAACGTCGAGGTGATTCGTTCTTGATCACTTAGTCGAGGTAGCGAAAATATAGATTCAAGAGGGT